>OV651816.1:7439113-7594917 GCA_927349885.1 Psylliodes chrysocephalus
CAAAATTGACTATTTTAGCACTATATTTACGTATAACAAAAAACCAACGTGGTATAAGAGTGCCTGACAGAACTCAAACACTAAAAGAAAGGTCCAAAATTCAAGTAACTTGATTACTGTAGCACTGTATTTACATAAAACGAAAAAGCAACGTGGTCTTTAACGACAGATGTAATACTGATGCCACACAGACAAACGCCGACTGCGCGCGGGAACTGGACCCCTATTTTTTCTCTTCAGTCGATTCAGAATATTTCTATTCGCGCCGGTCCCTGTTGTAACGAAACTCTACTCTCTTTATAGCTTTGCGCCTTTTTTAAATCCACTTTTGAGGCACAAAAGACTTCCAAAGCAATTGTTTTTATAATATGTTCAATATAGATTTATTTAATTTTCAATCAAAATTTTTATTGTTCATACCCCCGGGTAATTCTAATGCCAGAATTAAATTCGGCATCCCCAAAAACTCCCAAGAAACGAGTTTGGAGCGCTTCCCATGGACCACGCAATCCCCCCCCCCCCCCAGAATAACTCCCTGGATACCCCTGCAGAGCCGCTTCGAGTGCACCCAGGTAATTCCAATTCACCCCCCTCCCCCCGCGCACTTCCACAGAGCCACCCCCGGATAAATCTAATACCAGAATCGAGTTCGGCAGCCCCGAAAACCCCCCAGGTAACGATTTCCGATCGATTTTTCTGAGTTTCCAATCGTTTCTCTAACGGTGCATAATTGGAAAATGTATTTTCTATCCCAGAAGGCATTTTTCAAAAAATAGCGAATACCAGACAGACCCGGCATACCCAAGTAACAGTCGTACATAAACGATATAAAGTTTGCAAAATGTCTGGAAGGATACTCTTGAGAAGCACTTACGGAGGAGAAAGAGTCTAGAGTTTACACACTGATGACACATGTTCTGACCAAATCAGATTACTGTTGACTATTACTTTTAAATCATTGTGCGACTCTGCTGCATTTGAAAATTGTCCGTTGATATAATACGGCAAACCTGGGTTATTTTTTCGAGCTTTCAAAATTACACATTTATCAGTGTTTAAGAGTAGCAGCCAATTCAAGCACCACTGCAAAATAGCTTTAGGGTCGTTTTGAAGATCATAATAATGAAGGGATTATTATAGATTTTTGTATCATCGTTGTAAAATGAGGTTCCGCTTAAAACATGTTATTGTAAATCACTGGCATAAATGGTGAAGAGTAACGGTCCCAGAATGGAGCCTTGTGGAATTCTGCTGGTGAAAAAGAGTTGCCGTCTCTTACTTTATAATGTCTGTCTGAGAGAAAGTCTTCAATACAGAAATTCAGTTTTCCTCGTATACCCAGATGTTCAAGTAACCTTCGTTCAGGGACTTCATCAAAGGCTTTAGAGAAATCTAAATAAACTATGTCAATAGATTGATGGTTGTTTAAATCCTTTGTTTAGCTACTAAAACAGTGCAGTAGATTTGTGAGTATCGAGCAACCTATGATAAATGCGTGTTGTTGATGTAAGATGATGTTTTCTTGAAGAAGAAATTCAGTCATGACTTCCGAGATAATGTTTCCCATAATCTTGCTGATAATTGGTAGAAGACTAACGCGAAGGTAATTTTTGGGGTCTAATTTATTATCTTTTTTGAAAATAGGGATGCTACTTTCCAACTTATTCGAAGGTAGCATTGAGTAAACGATTTTTGTATAATTAGAGATAGTGGCATAGTTAATGAATGTGCGCATCGTTTCAGAAAATGTGTTAAGTTAAGCCATCAAGTCCTAAGGATATATTGTTACGGAGTTTTAATAGATGTGATTTGATATTGTGTAGAGTAGAGTGAATGTTTTCAATGGATGCATGAATACGTGAACCGATAAGCTGTGGAAAGGTATCATTATGAGTGCTGTTTTAGGATATTGGAAAATCTGCGATGGACATGGAAGTCATTGATGTCATTTGTTTGCTTGTATTTTCTCCAGAGCTTTCATTTGTATTTTTTCATCCGTATTGCCGCTGAGTTTATCCAAGGTTTAAGTTTAATCTTATATATTTTCTTTTTAATGGTATTTAGTGAAATAACTTCTGTTGTTTTATTATGAAATTTTTTTCTCATTGATGTCGAGTCAGGTGAATTTTCGAATAAATTGCTCCAATCTAGTTCAGAGAATAGCTGATTCATTTGTGGAAATTTGTGACGTCATCGGTAATCCACACATTTTCAATCATAGCGTATAATGAATTTTCTGAAAGGGGCCAACAAAGTCGATGCAATGAAATGCATTCTCCTAAGCATTAAACACAGTGAATGAGTAAGATCATCAAACTGAGGCTTAACAATCATCTAAGGTTGCAGTGCGGAATGTGGAGGTGGAATGTCTCTTGCATAATGAGCTGCACACTTATATACTTTTCTTCCTTTATACTGTAACCAAGATATTCTAATTTTTGTTTCTTTTATATTGTCGTGCGAAGTGATCAAGTCCGGTCCTGCTCTCTAGGGCAACGCCTAGTCTACATCGATACATCCTAGAGAATACCAGAAAAGTCTTTGTACACGTACCGACTCATAGAGGAAGGGTTTTCGCTTTGTCCCCAACCGTCTAGAGATGACCGACGCGACGACGGCAGAATTACGAGATCTTTCTAGAAAAGCTCGATGTAGATCTAGAGTTGTTTGGAACATAACAGTTTACTTCCGACTTGGAAAGCAAAATGACTTATATGAAAAATAAATTTTCGTCTGATATTTCTTCCTTAGAAAAAAAGGTGTTTATGAAAAACGAAATTTCTTCCATGGAAAATGTCTTCCGTTGAGGAAAAAATAAAATAGTTGGAAAAAAAGATAGAAGAATTTGACCATACAGAACAATCCAAGAATAGTGAAATAAAGTGTCGTGAGGTGGAGTCAAAGTTAAAATTAAAATTAAATGCTGTTCGTATTAACGCCCCAACTTTCGACGGAAAGATGTGAACCAATTATCTGAAACAGTTCGAAACGAATGATCTAAAAGAGGCGTTTTAAATGTCCTTCAGACTATACGCGTGGAAGAGACTTAACATGTGATATGGCCACAAACAAAAACATAGCGATAACCTTACGATAAATGGGAAATGTAAGGACTTTGCGCAAACGCCCTAAGAATTCTTCGAATCAAAAAACCGTTCCGGCGGCTATACATGAAAGAATGGTGTTGCCTAATAGATGTGATACCATAAGAATAACGCGGTTGCAAGGAACTATATAGAAAGGAACGCCTGTCATTCTGGAACCTTCGAATCATAATGAAGGTGTTGATAAAGGAGTTAGATACACCTGTTAAAGAAGTTTCAATACCTGTTGTTTTTTTCCCACCATCTGGCTTAAGCAAAAATTACATTCTGTATTTTTGGAGCAAAGGCAACTGTTATTTCGATTTATTTTTCTCAGTTCAATAGCTCACTGTTTCCCTTTCCATAAAGGCTTACTTTAATAATTGTTAGAAAGGGTAATGGTTTTATAAGCTCTTAAAAATAAATACTGCATGTTATTTTCATTGTTCAATATAATGGTATTTTACTCTTTGTTAGATCGAGTTTTATATGTTAATCTTGAAAAATATCAACTGGAGTAACTTGTATATGACAGTATTTATTTTAAAAGCGAATAAAAATATTACGTAGTATTACCCTACGAAGCAATGGCACTTTTAGGAAACGGAAATATTGGACTTTCAAATTAGGAAAAATATACAAGGTATTGTATTAAATTAAATTCCTAAAAAAACAAGAGCAAATATATCTAGTCTAGTGAAGGAGTGCATTAATTTAACTTTCAAAACGTAGTACAGGTTCAAGAGGTAGACATTTTATTTAAACCTCAGCCTTCAATGCTTATGTGTAGTTAAAATGAACATTTTAATACATCTGATTGGCCTAGAAAAAGTTTTCGTTTAGATTTAATCATGTTCCCATGGTTTTTACTGTAATAAACATTTTCTTTTGACAGATAGGTGAGACTTTATTTATTCATAGCCGTATCGTATGTATTTTAATTGATTCGGAATTTTTTAATAATATACATCATAATTTTACAGTTATATAATAAAATAAGAAAATATTACAAGCACAAGTACGCATAAAGGACCTTAGATGAAAAAATATCGTACTTAATGTATTTAATAATCTTCGAAATAACTGTTTCACTTTCTGTGGATAAAATAGCCACTAAATGTGAGAACTATTATAAAGTATCTAAGCGGACAGTGTATAACATTATTAAAGAAGATACAGTTATTGAAGAAGTCTCACATCAGAATAAGCCCCCAGGAAGAAACAAGACCTTTATTGAAACTTGGGTAAAGAATGTAATAGTAACAGTAACAAAAATTTGACAAGATACCTCCTTTATGGAAGGGTTTCTTGTGGATTAAAAAATCCAACAGGAAAAGCAAATCGTTTAATAATAACCCACATTGGAAGCACTGATGGATATTTGCCAGATGGTTTATTAATGTTCCAGACAAAAAAACAGAAGACTACCATGAAGAAATATTTGAAAATTGGTTTCAGAACATTAAAAAAAAATTCCAGCCAACTCCGTTATTGTTTTGTATAATGCATTCTATCACAATTGATTAAAGGAGTCTACCTACAACAAGATGGAAAAAGGAAGATATTTTAAAATGGCTTTATTATTATTATTAGGCCTCTTAAATCATTGATAGCAGAATTACTCGTAATAGCAAGGCAACATAAAAGCAAAGCATATCCCGAAAAAAAGGAATTGAAATTCTCAGATTGCATCCATACAACGCAGAGTTAAATACCATTGAACTGATCTGGTCACAATTAAAAGGTTATGTTACTCGTAACAATGCAATATTTAAATTACCGGATGTGCGATTGTTTTTGAAGGCAGTTTCAGATGTAAATGGAGAACATTGGAGAAAATGCATCAATCATGGTAAAAAGGTGAAAAATTAATTTTGGAAAGTGGATATAGCAATGGAAAACTTAATAGACTCTATAATAATAAACCTTAGAAAAGACAATGAAAATGAGACTTTTAAAGATAGTTCTTGAACTTTCATTTTTTTTTTAATTTTTGATTTTAGTTACTGAAGTGTTACTTTTAATGCCGAGATTTAAAAAATTTAATCCCATTTACAACATATAGTCCTAGAGCCAACGCGCAGGTACGTGACTTATTTTCTTATGGCTGAATTTATTATTAAATTGTACTATGATACGTATTCAGACTGGGGCGCTTAGGTAGCTATAGGCATTACAAGTGGTACGTGCCTCTCAAAAACTTGACTTATTTTCTTAACATTTTCGTTATGCTCATTCGACTATAAGTGCCCACCTACAAAAAATATTAATGCCTCTTCCAATTTCGTTGCGCTATTTTTCTCTCCAACGTTTTAAAGTAGTGCGTGAGAAGGCATGCAAGTAATTTATTTTCTTATGACTGGTTTTTAATTTATTTTCAAGTTTTTCACAAAATTTACTTCCTCCACCATTTTCTGTGGGCCATTTTATCTCTCCAACGTTTTAAAGTGGTGTTTGAGTGAGCGTACGAGTGACTCATTTTCGTATAGCTGAATTTACGAGTATTATTAAAGAGAGTAGTAAGATATGTGTCCAACGATTTTACGAAAGCGCGAGATCTATACTGGGGAGTTTAGGTAGTTTGGCATTACAAGTGGTGCGGCCCTCTTAAAAACTGTCTTATTTTCTTAACATTTTCATTATGCTCGTTCGACGATAAGTGTGTTCACTTACAAGAAATATTGAAGCCTCCACCAATTTCGCTTGGCCATTTTTTCTCTCCAACGTTTTAAAGTAGTACGTGAGTGGGTATGCAAGTGACTTATTTTTTATGCCTAATATTTGGTTTATTTTCAAGTTTCAGTTATGTGTTTCACAAAATTCACCTTCTCCACCAATTTCGCTTTGCCTTTTTTCTCTCCAACGTTTTATTGTTTTAGTGTGATGCGTGAGTCGGCATACTATTTTCCAAAATGGATTCTCGTACCAAAGTAAGATAAACCTTTTCACTGAATTAGTATCCAATAATAAAATCGGTCCGTTTTTAGTGTCCAACAAAAATAAAGAAGTAAAAATAATAAATAATGGTTTTATATAAACTCAATAACTTGACAAAGTATTTTTGACTAGGTTTTGAGGACGCTAAGGTCGAATTCGCTCCGAATTCAAAAATGTTTAATACCATAAAAAACAATGTTTTAATATATTTTTATTGAAACATTTCATAAAAGGTTTAAATCAATATTTTAATACAATATGGCTAAATTTAGCATTTATGAACAGCACATTGAATATTTTATAATGATGAAAATTTAAAAATCGGTGAATATTAAAATTCGTTTATAGCGACCTTAAAAAGTCCTAATTGATTATTTACATTCATTTTGGCAAACTGTCAAGTTATTACGTTTTTATGTTTAAATCATTCATATTTTTTAAATTCATTTTTTTCGTTGGACACGTATCATAGCACAATAATAAATTTAGCCATAAGAAATTAAATCACAAATCTGCACGTTGGCTGTAGGACTAATATAATCCTCCTTGTTATTTATTGATTAAATTTAATTCGTTTAATTTTAAAGTGCAACAATTTGTTTTTATTTTTTGTAAATAATATAAATTTTTCATTTTAAATTTAATCTACGAATGCACATATACCATTTTATAATAATACTTAGATCTATATTTTGTTAGGTACAAAAATTGACAATATAAATGACAAGACGTTAATTTCCATAGCATGCTAAGAAAACGCAATTTATTTTTTGAAATATTGTATAATGTGTCGCGGACATTTAGGGGCATATTTTTTTAATCCAAAATATATCTCGCTAATGTTAAAAGTTTTTATATTTTTCAATTGACTAAATTTATGTAAATAGACCAAATAAAGTCGTACGTAGATAAAGTTTTCTTATCAAAACGCACTTGTATGTTATGAGATCTCATTATGTGCATATTATTGTTAAAATTCATTTAGGTACAAGGAATGTTGACAGTGCGATTTGTAACATATACTGACATGGGCGTAGAAAAAATATGTTACTGTTCCGATGTTAACTTTACCGTCTGTAAATTCCATAAAATTAAAACCTTTTTTAATTTGTTTCAGTGGGCTGACACCGAAGATTTCGGCAAGAAAAAAGAAATTAGATCGCATATGTACAAACTAAGAGAGCAACGTTTAAAAGAATTTTACAATAGTGGAGAAGTTTCAGAATCGAAAACTACTAAAACTTCGACAGTCTCGAAAAGTTCTACTCATGCCGACTCGCTGATTGACCAGAGTTTCAACAGTCTAAAAAGCAAAGAAGTCAGAGACTCAGAGTCTCCTACAAGAGAAATACATTATAAACTACCAGGTCAGACATACGCTATTTATTTTTTTATATTTAAATGTTTTTCTGTTTGTTTGACTGTACTATAAACGATTGATATACGGCTCTGTTTAGACTCTATAAAGAGCCATTTTAAATTATTTGTAGACATACATTACTAAAGAAAGCGTAGGCTCTATTGTTCCCACACTATACATAACTGCCTACTTCGTGGGTACTATCCCTTTACATTTTGGTGTAATTGAGGCTTTTTATAGTAATTTAAGACCACTTTTTCACTTTACAGTCAACAAGCAATTAAGAATTTTTTTCAAAAATAATGAATGTGATAATTGCGGTCATTTTAGGTGTGGGACATATTGATGATTTGAAATCACTTATTGTTAATGGGTATATCGTATTTAGATGCAGGATCTCTAATGTATTTCGCCTGGATTGTAATTTGGCCAGAATTCAACAACCACTCGGTAATTTAAAAGCGCTGTCTATAGTGACAACGGTAAAAGTTATCGGAGGCAATCGCGCCTGACATCTCGTATTGATATAATAAGTGCTTACGTTTTGTTCTTACGGGCAGCCCAGGAGCAGCACAGGAACATTTGACCTTGATTTTAGCTACTTAGTTCTTTTTGACAGCGGTTTTTTTTGCTCCCGAGTTACTCGTTTTACCTTCCCCTTTCCCTTCATGCACCACCTAATAAGTTGGTGCCAATTGCACTAATATGCATATTTGAGGTTATATTTATGATCTAGTATCTACTGCTATTAGAAAATAGGGAAATACATATGAAATCATTTACCTAAAATAGATAAAACTTTTTGACCCGCAGCAAAAGAAAACATAAATTATTTCTCGGCGAAGACGATTACAATTGTGCTGTGATAGGTAGGATTTAAATTATAGGAAATAAAACCTTGTTCCTTGTTTATAAATGTGACAATTGACAACCAACAAAAATGCACTTTTCTGCACTCGTCGTTAGTTGGCCGTTCGTTTTGTTCTAGCCCCGGAGTAGCTCCCATAAAGTGGTGCTTTTAACACTCATAAACAAAACGAAAGCAGCCATAGATTCAAGTAACGATTATACTTTCTGGTCAGGTACGCCCTCTACAATACCTTTTAGATTGGCTTTTTATAATATACAGGGTGAATCTTAAGTTGATAGTAGAGATCGTTAAAATAAACATATTCTTCAAATATCTTTTAAAAAAACTCAAAAATAAGAAAGATACATAATTGAAAAATATAAATAAGGGCCTGGAATTGTGTATCAAAAATTAAGTAAAATTAAGAGTCTGTTTATGTTTCTTATCTTTTTTACCTTTTTTTAGGTTTTTATTATATATGAACCACGCGCCAGCTGTTATTGTAATTCAATCGTCTGTGTGATTTTGATAGCGTGATTTCGATACCTCTACCTCGCGAGTCTATCATAGTCCCAGGACTTTTATTAATCTAACTCCTATGCACAGTTAAAAAAAATATCAACTTAGGGTCCACCCTGTATATGTACTTGGTCAGGAACACCTGTGCATACTGTTGCCGGTTGCAGGATATTTCAGATTTGCAGTCATTAATTTTTAGAGTTGATTTCATAAAAAAAAGTTCAATAAATATGGGTCCGAAAATCCTTACTAACAGATATATTTTTAATAAAAATAAAACTACTCAAAATCGATACCACGATATAATAAATATCAAAATACAACGTAGCAACTAGTTTCAGCCTATTTGGCTATCATCAAGACTGTAATGCAAAATTAAGTGTGAGAAGAACGTGGTGCAATACTTGAATATTATGAAATTTTGTAAAATTAAAAAATTTACAAAATTCATCCGTCAAGTGGTATAAACGTAGGTATCAACAAAAGACCATTTTATTTATAAGATGGTACAAAGTATATAAAACTAAGTGCAAGTTAAGAAAAACGATGGTAAATATAAAAAAATTAAAAAATGTAAAGGAGTAAAGAATCTACTAGGTGATAAGAATTAAGAAAAAGAAAAAATATCGTTTTGATAATAACGCGATGTAAGGCGTAATGACGTTTAGTTTCAACGTTGCTTAAGGAACTTAGTTGAAAGTACCAAGGATGCAGTGTGAGGTATTAAGAATAATAAGAATCAGGTATTTTACTGAATAGAAAACGTAGTTGGTAATAAAACATGGTTAAAAGTTCGAGTCCAAAGCGAAGTGCGGTGAAGATTGTAATGGTTCCATCGTACAGGGTGATTCTTTTATCATGGGAAATGAGTTTTTCTCGTAAACGGCTGCAGCAAATTGAGTATTTTATTTGGGCCGGCTAATGCTTAAAATTGGGATGGATAAGGAAGTTATAAATAAGCGACGCTGGGCGTCGCGACGCTTCAATTTTTTTTTTGTCAGAAGCATACCATTTTTATTTCAGAAATTGAAAGATCTATTCAATAGAAACACTTTTTTCAAATACCATTTTTTTCCATCTAAAACCATTCAAGCATTACAGACCAGTTTTTATGTTTTAAATTTGTCGATTGCCATACAAAAAATGCTGGGTTTTTAAATTTCACTAAATCAGGCAGGCTAACTTTTATGCTGATATTGACAACAAATATAATTTAGGATTTAAAGAAAACAATTTACAAGATGTTCCTACATTTAATAACACTTATGTAATTGTTTAGGAAATAATCAAAGTTTACACTAACAACCCATAAAACATACATAAAACATTAAAGAATAACATGAACTGTATTTAGTAAAAATTAATTGCTAATTCACAAATCTTATTTTAACAATTGCTCGATATATGCGCCATCGTTATCCACACATAAATTGTACCGCTTTCTTATTTCGAAAGATGTAACTTTTCTTAAAACATCACCAGATATTCCATTGCACGCATCAATAATTTTTTGTTTTAAAATATCTAAATTATTAGATTTTGTTTTATACACTATATTTTTTAAAATTCCCCATAAAAAGAAATCTAAGGGTGTCAAATCCGGAGATTTAGGCGGAAATTTCAAGGGCCCGTGTGTCCCCAACCATCTTCCGTGGTAGACTTCATTCAAATAATTTTGAACAATGACCGCATTGTGGCAAGGAGCTCCATCTAGTTGAAACCATAAGTTTCTTCTGATTTGCAGTGGCACATGTTCCAGCAAAAGAGGAAGGTGATTTTGGAGAAAATCTAAGTATCTTGGGCCCGTCAAGGCGCCTTCATAAAAGTATGGCCCTACTAAGTGCCGCCCGACTATTCCGCACCAGACGTTTATGCCAAAGTGGCCCTGTATTTGATGTTGTCTGATTTTGCGCGGGTTTTCGTCTGACCAATAATGGGTATTTTTTTTGTTTGGTAATCCATGACTAACAAAATGACTTTCGTCTGTCCATAGTATATGAGAAAATAAATTAGGATTGTCATCCAAAGACACCAAAAACTGACAAATAAAATCCTTCCTCCTCTCAAAATCTCTAAGCGAAAGTTCTTGCAAATTATGAAATTTATAGTCATGGTATTTGTTGCTTTTTAAAACTCTTTGTATCACACTATAATTTAAATTTAAGTCTCTTGAAGCCTCTCTTATAGAAGCTTCATGGTGATTGTTAAAATAATTTAAAATAATTGCCACATTTTCATCCGTCGTGACAGTTTTTGTTCTTGATCTTTTACCTGCAAATTTGGCTCATTGAATTTATGGGGATTTATTAAAAAACACAAAACCTACCTTCAAATGCTTTAGGGTTTTGACGTAAACTAGTTTCTAACCTGGCAAACATTTTGTGGTCTGGAAGGTTGCGTTCGGGGTATTTTTCCGCATATAATCTTCTTGCAGCTAAACCATTTTTTTGGGCTTCTCCGTATAAAAGAAGCATGTCAACTTTATCTGAATGTGTAAACATATTTCTTATTACTCACTATTTTAATAGGAATAATTGAAATTACACTGACAGTTTCAGACATCAATCAATATAAGCCAATTATGTTTTTTCAAAGCCTACCTGATTTAGTGAAATTTAAAATACCATGCATTCTTTGTATGGCAATCTAGAAATTTGGAACATAAAAACTGGTCTGTAATTTTTGAATGGTTTTAGATGGAAAAAAATAGTATTTAAAAAAAGTGTTTTTATTGAATAGATCTTTCAATTTCTGAAATAAAAATGGTATGCTTCTGACAAAAAAAAATTTAAAGCGTCGCGACGCCCAGCGTCGTTTATTTATAACTTCCTTATCTATCCCAATTTCAAGCAATAACCAGCCCAAATAAAATACTTTTTACAGAACCCAATTTGCTGCAGCCATTTACGAGAAAAACTCATTTCCCATGATAAAAGAATCACCCTGTACATATAATGCATGCGGAACGTGGTAGACTTTGAAATTCTGACCATTACCAAAAACTGTATGGGTACTTTTAAAAAGTAGAACTCTTTAATATTGAAGTTGGTAGCACTATTCCAAACTAGAAACTATGTAAGGTACTTCCTTAGACTTAGTCTAAGGGTACTGCGCAGAGATTAGCGACATAAGGATTGGAAACGCAACGACCCCAGCAACGATGGCGTCATCTATGCGTCTCAGATGTTAACTAAAGGCATACGTCGTTTGTAGACAGAACAGTGTTGCCAAATATTTTTTTTGAGAGATCGTACAAGTAGAGTAAAAAAATGGTATTTCGACAAAAAAAAATCGAGTACATGTATAGTATAATATAACTTAAATTGAATGAAAAAATAAAAAAACTTTGACATGATAATTTATTTATCTATTTATAAAAATGTTAACAATGAAAAAAGAAAATAAAGAAAATACATGAAACTTTAAATTAACACATTTAAAGTAATCAATGACTGTCACTTGAAAGTGATTGAAATTTTGCATGCGAGCTTCTGTTATGCCATGATAGTCGGTGTTGGTACAAAATCACCATAGTCAAAATTACGATAAGTGAGAACGAAAATGACTGCCTTCAGAAATTACGAACGGCCTATAAATCTTTGCAAGTAGTTTTTGATTTTTATTGTTTTATGTTCTGAAGTTGTTGCAGATATTTAAATGAACCTACTAAAAAAGGGAAGATCGTATTTTTACGTACGATCGTACAGACAGTTAAAAAATCGAAAAAATACGATCTAAATCGTACTGTTGGCAACACTGAGACAGACAGTAGACGTGGACAGCAGTGGACAGTTTGTAAAAATAAATTTCAGTTTTATGTATATCGAAGAATCCTGAATATAAATTTTAAATTTTGAGTTAATGATTGTGTTATCCTCTAGATGAACTAAGCGAAATGGTTGTAGCTGTTTTTGTGTGAAATTTGAGGAGAATAATTATATGTTGTAATATTACAATAAATCAGAGAACGTATTGAATTAGTAACTCATGCCACATAAATTTAACAATCCCAATGTGGCGTTCTTTAATTGACCAAAGTGAGAACTAGTCATGTAAGTAACACAAATAATAACCAACTTTTGTCACAAAGTAGGTATTTATTTATTGTTTATTGTTTTAGAACAAGAAAATGGCTTCAAAACGTTAGAAAGAAGATTTGTAAGGAAGAAAAAAGGTAATTATTGGGAAGACGCCCTTTTCTTAATAATCCAATTTTTTTTTCAAAACTTACATTTTAGGCTTAAGGAAGGACAGTAATCTTCAAATTTATCTGCGGAAACTCCATACATTTTACTTTTTTTTTTCTTTTTTATGTATTATTTAGAATTTTTGAGGATCATTTATATAAGCTTCTTTTTAGAATTGTATCTGTCCTGTCATACTGGAAACTGTCACGCCATTACAAATGCGCGGTGTTGCCAACTTCTCCAATCCTAATCAATGAAAAATAAATGTAAAAAACTATAATTACGCCACCGGTGGAGATCGCAAAAAATGTGATATTTTGGGTTCCATTAATTTTAAGAATTTAGAATTTCGAAAAAAAAATTGTTACACTAAAAAGTACTCATTTTCCCAATAATTACCAATTTTATTTAAATTGTTGTAATACACAATTGACTGACTATAATATTACATCATCTATAAAGTAATAAACAATGTTTACTTTTTAAAAACTCAATTACTTTACCCAAATTTATTTATCTGACAACATATGACTTGACGGCCGGAGTCAACGATTATCATCAACTAAAGAGGATAGCCGAATTCGTTTAATTTCTGCTGGGTTAGCCGTGACGTTATCCCCCGAATACGTTCAGCTACATTTAAGATTTACACCGATACACACTTTTTAAAATTACGACGTTTAATATTTTCTTACTTTAAAATTTAAAAGTAATTCAGATATTCAAAAATAATTTGACCGAAAGAGAAAATTACACGCATTTAAAAAATTACGGGAGTAAATAAATAGGTAATAAATTTGAATACCATGGCCATGTTATTTAAACATTTTTTAATTAACAAATATTTAAGAAATTTGACATGTTAGAGTATAATTTAAAATGAATATACAAAGTGTACAACAAGAAACTTGCTAATATTAAGCTGCCGTCATCTCACCCACCTTTTAACCACTATAAAAGAGAGCGAGCGAAGCGAGCGCGCCCGGCCGATGTTTCGAAATTCGCGCGCGCGCGAATTTCGAAACGTCGGCCAAGCGCGCCCTAAGTCTTTTTACATTACGGGTACAACATGGTATCTAAACGACATAAAAGTAGATAAGATAAATTAAAAATTTAACCAAAAAACAGCCTCTTTATGTGACCCGATTTCTTGTGTAATTAGAGTCAATTTTATTTTGTCAAGTTGGTTGCACTTCCCTTGTATGAACGGCCGATACAGCTGTAGGGTGATCAGCGATAAGACTTATTTTTATGTTGGCCGGCAGTTAAACCCCGGAAAAAGTGTCTGACTTTTTGGAATTATTTTTTTTTATATTTAATTAAGACGCTATTAAAATTTGAGCGTGAATCAAACACTTTTTTTGTGTCATATTTTACGACCCCTTTCTATTATGCGTAGTACCTGGTGTCCCGGGGTGGGTCAAGCCAACACAGGTATATCTGCTTTTCCATCCAAATGATTTCAAATTACAAAATTTCAAAGTGCATCAAACACTTAATGAAATGTGTGTTACTGGCTCTCCGGCTATAAACAGAGATTGGTTATCACGCTATGGCTCCAGCTTTTATGTATTCAAGCCGTACCTAAAGCATAGCCGAGAGAACAGAGCTAAGCCAGAGTATGTTTATAGAAAGTTGGCTGCTTTCCTTACATATTAAATAATTTAATTTAAATCAGTTTTTAATTTCTCTTATGAATATGTAAACAGTTTTTAAATTATTTTGGTTGAAATTCTATTTTTTCATTTTATATACGATTATGTCGTAAGTAAACAAGAAATATACGACTTTTGATTATAGTCCAGGATCCGTAAGTAAGGTCGACCTTCACCCATCTATTTAATGGATAAAAGGTTTTTTTTATTAAATAAAATATGTTTTTAAATATACCGCAAATGGGTTGCCTAAGAAAATATGGTCACGGTCATTTTTTACTTTCCTTTCTGTGTACAGATAAGGAAAATATAGGAATCATGAAAAAAAGTTGCTTATAATGTCATTCTTTATTATTTTGTCCCTATACATGATTTCCCTAAAATGGACCTAATTCGAGATATTTGAGAAAAAGTGCAAAATTTGAATTTTGAATATAACTCAAAAACGGATGAAGAGATAAACACCAAATTTTAAACTTAAGCTTTAATCCATCCTGCGGTGAGCTGGTTAAAATTTGGGCATAGTCGAAGCATCTGGGGAATACTTTACAGATTGTCGTTTTTTTACTTTATGAAAATAAATAGTCTGGACCGTATTTTTTAGGCAACCCATTTGTGGTATATTTATAAACATTTTATTTAACAAAAATAAACCTTCATCCATTAAACAGATGGGTGAAGGTCGACCTTACTTCGGATCTTAGACAATTACTTCAATTTTTTTAATCTGGCAATTTATAGATTATAACTAATCCTGAAACTTATAATTTCATAATCTATCATATGTATAATGAATGTTTTGTGAATATAACCTGAACAATTGAGTTTTTAATTAGATTTTCGATAATTTCTTTTACAAACATTTACTATATAAACTACAACCTTTTGTGTGTTTTTTTTTTTTGAAATTCGCATCTCCGAATAGTAGGATAGATCCTAAATAAAACATGTTTTTTTTAATAAAAATATTTAGGAAAAGAGACAAAATTTTACTATATCAAGGAAAATCTATCTGCAAAATATTAAATTTTTATTCAGTGCAATTGTTGAGTTTTGGCAAAATAAAAATTTATATGAAATCCTTTAACTTAGATATCTAGATAATAATATATGTTGTGCCCATTAATAATGGGCGATTAAAAGTATTCCACACCTAAAAACATTTTTTGTCCTTTTAACTCAGTAACACCCTGTATTATTTCAGATAATAATGAATGGCAGACTTCATCTAACAAAGAAATCAGCAAAGACGGCAAAACTAAAATCTGTCAAACTGTAGCAGCTGTGCAAGGCTCACAAAAAATCGAAGGAGGTCAAATGGATTTTAAAGCTAGAAGTGAACAAACATCGAGTGTTTACGAAGATGCAAATACAAAAGCTGTATCAAACAAATTTCAAACTTCTGAGTCTGCCGCATCACATTCGATATCAACGAAACAAATCCCCACAGAACAAATCGAATTACCAACGAATCTGCAAGGAGCCAAAATAACTCGAGAAACTAAAACGTTACCAGATGGCTCTATAGTCACAACAACAAGATATGACACTGAAAGTGGTGCTTCCGAAACTTGTGTCCAAAATGCTAAAGTTAAAACTTCCCAAAGTTCATCTTCGTCCCGCCTAGTAAATCAAAGTCAATTTACATCTGAATCGGGTAGCTTCCAAGATGTTACTAAAGTTAAAAGTTTACCAGAACAATCTGTTGTATCTACATATGACACCGTAACAGGTTCTAATCTGAATACTACGCAAACTAGTCAACAAAGAACAGCACAAACTTCCTCTTCTGATCGAAAAGTTAGTGAAAAAGATACAACTTACATTTCATCTGATTTACCAGCCAACATACAAGGAGTAACAAAAGTTACTCGCGAAACTAAAACTTTGCCAGATGGAACAATAGTCAGAACCACCAGATATGATACAACCGGTGCCACTTCACATTCAGAAATGAAATCTAATGTGAAAGTTTCAAAAGAACATACTTCGGCTATAAATTCTTCTTCAAGACAAAACCAGCAAGAAATTATTAATGAATATGGGACTCTTAGAGACAGTCAACAAAATTACAGGCAGCAAAATATGGATATAAAAAATTATGACAACAGCTTTAGAACTGACGAAAGTATTAGAAAAGACCACTCTAATGAAAACAGAAGTTCTGTGATGTCAACCGATGAAAAAATGCATAATGTTGACCAAAGTACCTCAAAAGTTACTAAAGAACATCACATGAAAGAAAATATTGTCAATAAAACATTCGTACAGGAAACTGATGGTAATAAAATGTCGCAACTAATTAGTACTTCAGAAAAACAACCAGTTGTTAATTACGAATCCATTACAAATGTAAGTAACATTAACAGGCATAAGGACTATGTCACTGGAAAAACAAATGCAGATAACTTTGAGTCTAATCAAAAATCTACCACGAGAACTTTAGAAACGACTGAGTTTCCTTCTCAAAAGAAATCTCCTATGGAAGACACTTTTAAAACCACAACAGATGAAATAGTAACCAACATTACTACCCACAAAGGAACTACATCTGAAAAAATTCGAACAGACAACTTTGTCAACACCGAACGACAACAAGAACATATTACTAGAGACAAGAAAAATGAAGATGTTTCATATTCAAAACTATCAGATAAACCTACTAGCACACAACCCCGAGGAAGAAGTCCTACCAGGGTTCCAAAATCTGAATATCAACCAAGTAAACCTTCAGCAGGTCAATACGACACGACCTACAAAACTGACTATACTAGCAAGAAAATTAGTGTTGAAGTAAGCCCCACTCACGATGCTTTTGCTCGTTCTTTAAGATCCGTTACTCCTGAGAGAATTCACAGACGTGATAGCCACAGAACAAGTAACTCATCTCTTCCAGAAAAAATGAGACACCCTTCCAGATATTCCCCAGAGCGTCATCCAAAAGATAGAAGTGTCAGTCCAACAAAATCAGATAGGTATTCTAGTACTGATACATATATTCATGGCAAAAATAAATATGATCAAAGAAGAAGAAGTCCATCACCAAAAAGAAAATCTAATACATTAGGAAGAACTACCAGTAATGAAACTATTACCATTTCTACGACAGCAAAATTTGATGTTACCAATAAAAAAGCAGTTACAAGAAAAAGCAATACCGATATAAATACAAAATCAAGATCTCCCTCGCCTACTAAATTTAAAGATTACTTACGCAGAAGCGGTAATATAATAACAGACCTAGATGATGACGTTACTATAACCACTACCACTATCAGTAAGAAAACTACAACTGAATCTCGACCTTCTAGCTTAGAGTTGACTAAAAAGTCAAGAAAAATAACTGATCGATCACCTTCATCACCCTTGGCTGACGCAGTTTCTCCTAAAAAGTCACCTACTAAAGAAGTAAGAAGAAGCAGCAGCTTTAGATCACCTACACTAGACAGTCCAAACGAACCTCTACGTAGTAACTTAAAGTCACCTACAAAAGAAAGTCCTTCAAAATGTCCCCCTGGAGATAGACCGTTAAAGAGAACTGATACCTACGAAGAAAGATGCAGACAAATATTAGGTATAACTGAGGTTTCCGATAAAAGAAAGAGTAGTTTGGAGAGATCTTTGAGTAAAAGAGGTTCTTTTAGACGAAATATTTCTTCATCAAATGTTGATACTACAGTGAAAACATCTGAAACAATTCAAAGTCCAACTAGAACTGAAAAGGAACCATTAAAAAATTCTACTTCTACAAAGGTTATCGATACTAAGAAAATCACGACAACTGATGAATCACTAACAATAAGTGACAAAAGAAAGCCATCTTCCAGACCTACTTCAAAGGATTTTAGCTCTGACGTTACGTTGGAAACCGTAATTACTCAAAAAACTACTGTCGAAGATAAACCTAATAAAAAATCTCCTATAACTGAATTTCCATCACAAAGAAGATCTCCATCAAGAGAATCACAGAAAACTGTATTACATACTGACGAGATTATAACTAAAACTACTTCTCAAAAAAGAACAACTACAGATGATCTAGTAACAACAAAGAGATCATCAGTAACTACTCATCCAGATTCTCCAACGCTAACAGTAAGCGACAAAAGAAAGCCATCTTCCAGACCTACTTCAAAGGATTTTAGCTCTGACGTTACCTTGGAAACCGTAATTACTCAAAAAACTACTGTCGAAGATAAACCTAATAAAAAATCTCCTATAACTGAATTTCCATCACAAAGAAGATCTCCATCAAGAGAATCACAGAAAACTGTATTACATACTGATGAGAATACAACTAAAACTACTTCTCAAGAAAGAACAATTACAGATGATCGAGTAACAACAAAGAGACCGTCAGTTACTACTTATCCAGATTCTCCAACGCGTACTAGATCTCCAGGTAAAGAAGTTCCAAAAACCACTACTGGGTTAAATAAACTATCGACGACTGAATTTATTTCACAAGAAAAAATCAGCACTTCAGATAATTTTATAAAACATCAAGAAACTCTCAAAGCAAATTCTGGTCGTCCCATAGACGACAAACCGTCAACAAAACAACCAGGAATTACAGAGTTTCCTTCTCAAAAAAGAACTCCTTCTAAGGAAAGTTTAAAAATCAGCAAAAATAAAACTGTTTCGATTGAGGACTTAGCTTTCCAAGAAATTTCCACATCCACGAGACCTAAAATAACTGAATGTTCTTCACAGACGACGTCTTCTTCTAGAGAAACTCTGAAATCCCAAAATGATAAGAATGTGTCCAATAATGATATTGTTACAGAAGAAATAATTTGTACTAAACAAGACACAACAGAGGAATACGACGCTACAAAGAAACTATCGAAATCAAGGCCTACGAAAAACCAACCTGGCATTACTGAGTTCCCTTCTCAAAAAAGATCACCCTCGAAAGAAATAAGAACTAAGGCGGACAAAACTGTTTTAGTTGAAGAGAAAGTTACATCGGAAACTACAAACCGAATTCAAGATACAACAGACTTTTCAAAATCAACAGTCCTTTCTACTGATATTCATAAGAAAAAGGGACCTTCAATAAGTGAATTCCCTTCGCAAATTAGACATTCGAAGGACAAATCACAAACCAGTTTAGATCAAAAACAAGAAACTCCTAAATTTATTTCTAAAGAAAAAATTAATAAGATTGATTTAGTTTCTAGTACCGAAGATATAACGAATGAATTTGAAATTGTTGCAGTTACTAAAACCAAAGCGGTACCTAAGGATAAAAAACTTTTAGAGGAACCACTTAGTGAATTTTCTCCTCAATCTAAGTCACCAAACAAGACTGATACCGTCAAAATTGATAAGGAGGTTACCATTACCGATACAGAGGTAGTTGTTGTATCAAAACCAAAAGGGAGTCGACCATCTCCTTCTATTGAGCAACCCAAACAAAAAAAACCGTCAATATCGGAATTTCCGTCGCAAACTAAATCTCATACAAAAGAAAAACAACACCCTGTTAAAGATACAACTACAGTAACTACAAATAAATTTATTACACAAGAAAAATTAGCTACAGATGAAGTCACCTTCAACACTGAAGAAATAATAAGTAAATATGTTAATAATAATGTTAAAAAAGCTTCAAAATACGTTTGTAAAGGTGAACAACCTACAAATAAAACACCTGTATCGGAATATCCCAACCAAACCAAAGTTACTTCAAGAGAAACTACAAATACAGAAAAAGTTGATACAGAAGATATAACAGATATTATTGACGATCTTATAATTACAGATATAAACGGCGATATTCCAGAAACAACATCTGCTAAACAAAAGAAACGTGGTTCAACTATAAATGAGTTTCCTTCACAAACGAAACCTAAACAAAATGTAAATAATACAACTGATTTACTAAAAGAAGTTGTGGTAACAGATGAATTTGAAATCAATATTTCTAAATCAGATAAAAACCCTACAGGAAAAACACCTATTACACAATTTCCTTCACAAATTAAGAAAGAACCAGTAACTAAACAAACAGTTAATAAAAATATTCCACAGAAGAAAATTATTCCCAAAGAAAGGCCACAAATTACAGAGTTTCCATCTCAAATAAGAAGAGATAAAAAATTAACTAATAAGGAACCAACTCTTACTGCAAAACATGTGGAGCCAATAAGTTATGAAGGTAGAGTTCCTGTGGAAGAACCACTTTTTGTCAAAAAACATATAAATACCGATTGTCCAGAGGATGAGCATAATAAACACCACATTGTTAAAAAAGTTTTGCCAAGTACTGCTCCAAAAAAACTTCAAAAGCAATTTAGCGTAGATAAACCAGACAAAAAATCAGAAACACCTATAGGTAAGAAACCACTAAATGGAATAACTGAATATAGACATCAATATTCAAGCCCTAAATCTACCCCAACACCAAAAACTAAACCGTCCAAATCAGAAGAACCGGAGAAAGTATTCAAACCTTCAAATAAAATAAATACATCACCCTCTAAACCTTCAACCAAACCAATTAATGGTATAGGCACAACAAAAGTGTTTGTGACTTCAGTGAAAAAAACTGATCAACCGATTTCTGAAACTATAATCAGGAAAACCTGCAAATCAACTCTATTAAAGGAAAACGAAAGTCCCGAAAAATCCAAAAAGATACCAACTCGAGTTACTTCTACTAGAGGTGTTACACCAACGACAAGGCCAAAGTCATCTCAACCGGATCAAGTTGTAAATAAACATTTAGTGACCACAACTATAACTTTAAAGAATGGTCATCAACCTAAAAGTTCCAAAACAAAAGAACATTTATCTAAATCAGCAAACATCACAAACTATGAAAAGAAAATTATTGACATAAAACAAAGAAAAAACTTAAACGAGATTTCTACGGAAACCGATGAAGAATCAGTTGTTGAAGAAATGACAGAAAACATTGATGTAACAAGAAAGAACGTCGCAAAACTCAACAAAAAACTTGACAAGAAGTGCATAACAACGAAAACAGTTATTATAAATAATAACAATACTCAGCCAAGAGAGATTATCGTCGATTTACAAAGATCTACGTCTTCAAGAGAACCTACACCAGACATAATTTGTCCTGTACCATTTTCCAGAAAAAACGGAGAATCCGAATTACCAAGATACCCCGATGAAATCGTTGAGCCAGATGATGACAGTATAAAAAGAAAACCAAAAAGATTATCTGATATTCCTCTCATTGAATACGAAGATACAACCAATTTCAGTAGAATCACTGAAATTGTTGATTCACATGTTATCACAGAAAGGGACAAAGTAGACCACACAGATGAAAGTCTGTTAAGCGTTAACAGAAAAATTAATTTATTTTCAGATACATCAGATAAATTAACTAAAGATACCAAAAAACCTTCGGGTCCAGCACCAAAAGTAGAAAGACCTAAATTAAATGTTACTAAAGATTTGGAATCTGACGAATGTCTTTTAAGTGTTTCTGAAAAAGTAAACAAATTTGTTAATACTGCTGAACAGTTTATGAATGTTCATGAGTTATCAGAACGTCCAAAGAGTCCAAGATGTAAGTACAGCGATGTTAAAACTGCTACTAAAACATTCATTAATAAAGAGCAGAAAACTACAGAAAAACAAAACACTAGAAAAATATCACTAGAAAATTTAGATATTGATACTAAGAACATCACTGAGAGAAAATCTAGTAGGACAGCAAGTCCTGACTCAGTTACTCATCGACGACGATCTCCAAGTCCCAAATCTGAAAAGTATCCTAACTATAATACAATCACCAAAAAAGTTTCATTAGAAATTTTGGATTCTAAAACGCCTACAAAACCTCAAGAACGTCCTCGCGCTAAAACACCAGACCGTAATTCTCCTACCAGAAATGATTTTACATCAAAACATGGAAGCACATTTAAAGAATTTAGAGGAACAGATATTTCGACTACAGTTAGAAGAACATCTGAATCAAAATCTCCAAGAAATGTTTCTCCCGAACCTGGTAAGCAAACAACTCCTGATAGACGACCCTCGAACGAATATTCGAGCATTAAAGATCTAAAAACACAAGACCATTTAGCTAGGAGAGATAGTTACCCAGAACCAAGTACTCCAAAAACAAGTAGAAAGAAACCAATAGAAGATAAAAGAACAATATTAAGCTCAACAGGTAGGCTCAGAAGTACAGAAAGCATTAAGAAAGCTCGAGCACTCTTTGAAAACATTTCCAAAGAGCAACAAATTGTTAGACCCTCCAGCAGAACTCCGGAGCATTATACGTTACCTCTGAATAGAAGTCCAAGACCATACAGTCCACATAGAGATAAACCAGCTACTTCTCGAGATCATTCGTATGATGTTCACTCTGTAAAAGGTGAAGTTCCCCATTATATGTTACCTTTAGATAGGAGGCCCGATAGTCCACATGGAGAAAATGTAGATACTATTCACGATGATTCTCATAATATATCTGATGTTTACGTTGAAGGGGAAATTCCTCATTATATGTTACCCTTAGATAGGAGACCACATAGTCCACATGAAGAAGATATAGATCATTCTTCACCTGATATTCCGGATGTTCACTATGAAAAGGGGGACATTCCTCATTATATGTTACCTTTAGATAGAAGACCACATAGTCCACATAGAGAAGACATAGATCATTCTTCACCTGATATTCACTATGAAAAGGGGGACACTCCCCATTATATGTTACCACTAGATCGAAGTATACCACATAGTCCACATAGAGAAAATTCAGAACATTCTCTACATATCCACCATGAAAAAGGTGAGATTCCTCATTATATGTTACCTCTAGACCGAAGTACGCAAGATAATCCTCATAGAGAAAATATAAATCATTCTTCATCTGATATTCACTATGAAAAAGGCGACATCCCCCATTATATGCTACCTATAGATCGAAGTATGCCACATAGTCCACATAGAGAAAATTCAGAACATTCTCTACATATCCACCATGAAAAAGGTGAGACTCCTCATTATATGTTACCTCTAGACCGAAGTACGCAAGATAGTCCGCATAGAGAAAATATAGATCATTCTTCATCTGATATTCACTATGAAAAAGGCGACACCCCCCATTATATGCTACCTCTAGATCGAAGTTTGCCACATAGCCCACATAGAGAACATTCAGAACATTCTCTACATATCCACCATGAAAGAGGCGAGTCTCCTCATTACATGTTACCTCTAGACCGAAGTTCACAACCTAGTCCACATAGAGACAATAAATATCATTCTTCATCTGATATTCACTATGAAACAGGGGACACTCCCCATTATATGTTACCTCTAGATCGAAGTATGCCGCATAGTCCACATAGAGAAAATTCAGAACATTCTCTACATATCCACCATGAAAAAGGCGAGACTCCTCATTATATGTTACCTCTAGACCGAACTACGTCACACAGTCCGAATAGAGAAAATATATCATCTACTCATGATCTTTCTTCATATAATACTGCAGAAATTCACTCTGAAAAGGGGGACATTCCTCATTATATGTTACCTCTAGACCGAACTATGCCACATAGTCCACATAAAGAAAATCTAACTACCACTGAGAATGAATCTAGAACAACCAAGTTTGGAGTTACCCTAAGGAAAACATCAAATTCTACTAGCCCTACCACTAGTTCTCCTGGAAGTATTATTACAAAAACATCTACTGAATGTAGAGTTGGAAATATTGAAACTTTGACAGAGGAAAAAATTCAAGAAATATTTGAAATAGAAATTTTAGAAGAACTGGTAAGTAATTTTTTCATTTTTTAATGCGATTATAAAATAAACCCTATGCTGTTGACAAAATTATTGCACATTAACATTGCAAGAATTAAATTTAACCAATAAATAAATGACTCCTTTAATCGACTGTGATAGGATGCATTATCCAAACCAATAACAGAGTTGGCTGGATTTTTTTTATAATGTTCCATACAATTTCCTTTTCTTTTCTTTTTGTTAATCCACAAAAGTCCCCTTCCATAAAGGCTTGTTTTTTAGTTTTGATAGAGGTATTTTGGCAAATTTTTCTTACTGTATGTGCAGCATTATCCTATGTTTCATCTAAATAAAATATCTGTTTATGCTGATTCCTTGTGTCCGCTATTTTCCTTAAATAATCATGGCTCTACGCAATGATTTCGTCTTTCTCTGTTAAAAAGCTGTTTCTGTCATGTTTTTTATAACGAAAATTTAATTCAAGTAATATTTTTTGCAGACGAAGATATGATATATTTGGATGAAACGGGGCTAATTTCTGTAGGAATTTCATTTTGAAAGAAAAAAGAATGTACCATATGTCCAATTACATTATTTACCAAAGTTTCAATAAAGGTATTATTTCTTCCTGGGGGCTTTTCCGAATGTGAGACTTCTCCAATAACAGTATCTTCTTTAATAATGTTATACATTGTCCGCTTAGATACTCAAGAATAGGTTTCACATTTGATGACTATTTCATCCACAGAAAGTGAAACAAAGTCTTCTCGAAGATTATTAAATATATTAATTACGATATTTTTTTCTTCTAAAGATAATATTTACGCGTACTTGTGCTTGCAATATTTTCTAATGCACTTGCCATTCTTATACCGGGTGTTTAAATTAAAGTGTTACAGCTAAATACCACCTTTTATAAAAAAACGTTTCAGACGAAAGTTTTACAGTTTTGTGGGGAAAAAATTTTGGCAAAAATCGTTTTTTATAACTAACCATAATATGGCCAACTTTTTTTGGCCCAGCAAAATTTTCAAGTAACTGTTACTCAAAAAGTAAAAGTCCAATAAAAAAAATATTTCCATCAAGTTTCTTATTTTTTTATGTCCTTTAAGAATATGTAAAAAAATGGGATTCCCATTTAAAAAAACAAAGTCCACCTCGATATGGCCATATTATGGTCAGTTATATAAAAATGAATTTAGCCAAAATGTTTCTCCCAAAAAACTATAAAACTTTTGTCTAAAACTTTTTTTCTAAAATACATATTTTCGGCGGTATTTAACGGTAACACTTTAATTTGAACACCCGGTATAACTGTAAAATTATAATAAGGAAAGTGAAGAAGAGCAGACCACATTTTAAAAATCAAAATATGTATAACTTTTTATTGGGTAATGTTACAATAATATAAAAATAGAGGTCCACAAAAACATTCTTTGGTACATACTCGAGATAAACCAAACTAAACATATTTCGTATGTAATTTAAAATTAAAATTGAAAAGTAAAACTCTGCAAAAGTCCATCTCTTCTCTATAGTGTAGGAGAGACGGACCAAGTCTATGAGGAGAGATTGGCAAGAATTAATTTAAAGCTATTTTTGCCTAGTGCTGTGTTATCCGCATAGAAGACACAAATTTATGAAGGATGTGCATCCTTCGTGCAACCAGCGGCTACATATGAGGCACTTAATCAAATCTTTTTTTTTTCTTGGTGATCCTGTAATCCTCTTTACACCCAGCACATTCGGTTTCATAATCTAAATCGTATTCAGACTCTTCTTTGTCATTTAAGACTACTCCTTTCTTTCTCTGACTCCGTGTCAAAAGAAGGCACTCGTTTGCGCTTTCCTGTCGCTTTAATAGTATTTCTTTCAGATTGTTTCTTCTGCATTTTTATTTTTCTTGCCTAGATTGGTTAATTTGTTTTATTTTCTCTATATTTTCCGCAGAATTTAGTACAGCTGCAACTCCTTTGACACGTTTTCTTACATTTTAAACAGTTTTCGTTATGAGCGGTATGGCATCGAACATTTTCCTAGATATTTCATCAGCGGGATCTTCTTCAAAGTTTGTTTTCAGAAATGCTGGCCTCTGCTTGATCAATGGCATTTCCAATTAGTTTTACTGATATATTCTGCGGAATGCCTTCTGTAGCATTGGATACCAAATTATGTATAAAGGCATTATGTGGAAGCACGTAAGGGTTGAATGGAACTATTCCAGTTGAACAAAATGCTGATACTGCATTTTCAACGGTTGCTGCTTTATTCCATGATTCAACTAGTAATTTCCCAAATTGCAGCCTATTTAGTTTAAGAAAAGCGTTAGATTTTATGAAACGGTTGCATGTATTTTAATAATGAGTCTTTAAAGATTTAAAAAACGCACGATACAATGTTTGTAAATAGTGTGTAGTGTGTGCACCGGCAAACATAGGAGAGTAATATCATGTTGGTCAGCATAATCTTGCATTTCCCAATAGGTTGTATGTGAATGTGACAATCCAATACTAAAACAACCTTCCCGGGCATTTTTTTGGAAAGAATTGGGTCTGTAGCCTTTAGAAGAATATGACAAAGTTAACATAAGCGGATTTTGCGACATATAAATGGCCGAGCTTGGGGCATCCCGTCTAAAAATTCGTCCTTCCTTTTCTTTCCTTTAAAAATGGAAAATGGAGGAATAAATACTTTTTTGGCATTGCAGCATGCCAGAACACTAATTGTTTGACCTTTTTCGCCAGAACTAATTATAGGTACATATTTTGACCCCTTTTTAGCTAGAACATTACCAGCCCTAGTATTAAGTTGAAGGCCAGTTTCGTCGGCGTTATTACCCAGTTTTTCATGGAGATCATTTTCTGTTACAATTTTGTCAAATAACTTATAGTAATAATCCTCTACGTCTCTAGACATGGCCACGGTTCGTACGGCTGATACATTTTTGCCCTTCCAAATAACAATATCGTCATTGCGGCGCACAAAATACGGCAACCATCTATACCGAACTATTTCTAAAAATAAAAGTTATTGCAAAACTTCTGCACATGTTAAGTTAACTTGCCAGAATCTTTATTAAATTTATGTTGAATTTTAATTTTTTCCGCCAGTTTGAGTATGCCATTATGCATACCTCATTTCTAGTAGGGGCAAAGCCATTTTTTTGTAACTTCTTTATATCAACAGCAATTTGTTTTTCTGGCTCTTTACCAAGGCATGAATCTGGTCCCAATCTATTTCTTTTTTAAACATTATTGGCCCTGATTCTTCTTAATGATGTGGTTTTAGGAATATTGAAGCTCTGTGACGTTTCAATAATTCCCATTTAAACTACATTTACTGTACAAACTGCTTCTTGTAAATTAGCCTGTGACCATTCGCCTCCGGAATGAGTCTCTGGTGTTCTTTTATACACGTTAGGCATCTTACGCACACTAAAAAAAAAAATACATGATGAATCATCCATACATACAGATGGACCTGTCCTCCTCTGAGAGGAGATACGGTCCAGTATATTTTTGCCGGGTAAAACATTTTATTTACTCTTTTTTAAGTTTTATACATTCTTTAGACATATAGTTATGCAAAACTTAGAAAAAATATACTTTTAACTTACCCAAAAGTTACAATCTTAAGACAGATTTCGCCACTTAAAACTTTTAGTCCTGCCAATTTTAAAAAACGTGTCTAAACGAATACTACTATGAATAAATAAAGTCTGACTTATCTGTCAAAAGAAATTATTTATTTCAGTAAAAATCATGGAATCATGATCAAATCTAAACAAAAACTTTTATTAGGCCGATAAAATGTACTCAAATTTTTATTTTAACTACAAATATGGTTGAGGTATAAATAAAATGTCTCCCTCTTGAACCTGTACTACGTTCTGAAAATTAAATTACTGCACTCCTTTCTTCTTTAGACTATGCAATAATAAACTTTTCCACCACTATAATAAAGAGTACAAATGTTTGATAATTTAATTTAAATACTTTTTTTTAATTTTAGCTAGAAAAAGTTACCAGTTACGAAATTCGAAGAATCATCAGAACTCAAATTCGATTAGTAAAGAAATTAATATCAGAGAATCGTTTAACGATCTATATACAAGAACACAGACGCTCAAAAACAAATAAAGAACATTTAGAATCTACTTCTCAAAAATCTGAATACCAGTCCACTTATTCTTACAGCGAAAGACGTACATCTTCAGATACCACTACAAAAGACTCAAGAAAACAAAGTCCAGTAAGAGAAAGAAGTCCTCAAAGAACCTCTAGTCCGCTCAAAAAACCGAGCGCCGATGAAACGACATTAAGAAGTACGTATACAATTAGAAAAACATCTATTCCAAAAGAAAATGTTGAAAAGACTGAAGCAATTAAAACAGAAAGAACTAAAACAGATAGAACTACAACAGACAAAACTACAACAGACAGAACTGCAACTTACAAAAAAGTGACAGAAACAAGGAAACAAAGTCCTCCTCGCCCTTCAAGCCCAATCAGGAAGCTCCATCCTGATGAAACAATTATAAGAAGTACATATACAGTAAGAAAGAGTTCTATAGATAAAACTCCCGAAGTAGTAAGTAAAAAGACTGAAGAAATTCGTAAATCTAGTCCAGAGAGGACTAACAAAACTAAAACCGATCAAATCAGAAAAACGAGCACAGACAGAACGACTTACACTACAACAGAAAGAAGTACGCAACAGTCACAATCAATTTCTACCAAACAAACCAAAGTAAGTTCTGAGAAAAGTCCAACAAGAAAATCGGAGCCAAGAAGACCGAGTCCGGATAGAAAACCAGATTCCAAGAGTACCTATTCAGTTTTAAAGAAAACTGAAATCAACAAGAAAAAAGTCGATGATTCTAAACCCGAATGGGTAACACAAAGAAATTTGAAAAAAATCACACCTTCGTCTGCAAATAATAAAGTTAGAACGACTAGTAGTAAGACAGTGAAACAGGAAAAAATTGTTTCTTCCAGCAGCTGTCAACCAACTGATTTAATTACATCTAGCTATGGAGTGGGTCCAACTGATGAAAATGGTACTCCTTTGTTCGGATTAAAAGCTTTGAGGACGCAACATAACAATAACAACACAACTAAAGGTAACTGAATCTTATATATTGTAAAATAATCATTAACCTTTGAAACATAAATTTACTTCATACCAAATCAAGGAACCCATGTTTCAAGTATCGAGTGACACCTCATTTAAAATAAATTTAATATCTCTATCCTCCAGTTACAGCTCGTGGTAATTTAAAATGGTTTTTCAATTTTAAATTAGTTTTTTTATTTTTATTTTGTTTCTGTGTACGGTTGTACTCGCATTATATTGAATAGCATCCGCAAGTGTTTCATTGCAAATATGTACATGTTAGTCCGACTCTCATTTAGTTTAGTTTTAGTAGAGACTTAACCGGCGTTTTCTAAATAGAATTTATTTCCTTGAATAACTTGGCAGATACCGCATGCCAATTCATTGTAATTATTTACATATTAGTCCGTTTTTCATTTAGCTTTAGTAGAGACTTAACGGGCGTAGATTCAACAGACTCCATTTCACGAGACAAGAAGCCACCTGAAGTTGTAGTCGTATGCGCGATCGTATCGACAGGTATCGACATAACCAGCGCCATATTAAAATTTTTAGGTTTGACTGTAAATCAGTAGCGTAACCATTTTAAATTTAATGATTAAATAAATATATGGAAATGGTGTTGGTCAGTTTTCGCCCATTTCAATGCAAGAATTGTTGAAATTAAAAAAAAATATTTTTTTTACTTTCTTTACGTATAGTTGCTCCCTGGGTGAAATCAAATTTATGCATTTAATATCAACATTTTACATCAAATTATTTATTTAAATTTTTTATGTAAAAAATATAAAAAAAAATAATTTAAAAAGCAAAAAATATTTTTTGTTTATAATTGCTTTCTGAGTAGGTATATGTGTAGACATTGCTTTATACAAAAAATGTAGATTAAATTTCTTTGAAAATGGCGGGTTATACACCTTTTTTTTGGATAAAAATGGACTAGCAGAGACCTTGCCCTGTTCTTGGAACATAATCAATAGCCTATTACTTCAAGTCCTAAAGATATCGTTTAGGTAATAAAAAAGGCAAAAAAACAAAATAGAAACTTATGAATTTGTTTATTTTAATCAAGTAATGTTTGAAAAATATTGACAACATATTGATTTAATGGTTTCTTAAATTATGATAAAAATCATTGAAAAGTTGGAACTCAAATGCCATAATATTATGTAACTTTAGAATTAAAAGTTTTCAATTTTAAAAAGCTGGTAAAAATATATAAATTTTTATAACATTTTACATCTAAAAACTTTAACGAAATCTGCAGCATACAATAGTAGTTAATCAAAGTATTGTACATTACCACCCAGTTCTTAAGCAGTGCCCAGATTTGTTCTATTTGATTGAATTCTGGATGATATGGTATCGTAAGACTTTATGCCCATGTTCTTTCAGTAAACAATCCAATTTATAGGAAACAGGAATACCTAACGAAAATGTTTTTATTAATTCACACAAAGCAGGTTTTGTCTAAATGGCATCATGGTCAATTTTGTGGGCCCTAAACTATTCTAATATTTCTGCTTTCCTAGAAACTGAAATAATACTTTTTCAGTTTTCACGTTGTGGTAAGAAGCATTATCTACAACCAGAACTCATTTCTTAGGCATATTTTGCAATAGTTGTTCCTGAACCCACTTCATAAAGTTTGAATGATTCATGTCATCAAGGTAGTCTCCAATTTTAGAACCTAAAAAGAGTAGAATAAATGTATTCTAGACCCACATGAAAATTAGCTATTTTGTTAATAAATTAGGTACATGATAACTGAACATTTAGTACGGATATAAAGTGAAGGATTGAAAGTTTTATTTGAATGTAATTTAATAAAAAAAAAAAAAATAGGGAGTGCAACAAGTCATATTATGACATTGTAAATTGTGTTGTCTAATTTGATTGTTTAAATTATATTTGAGAAGAACAAGCTATAAGTATTGCTATTCAATAAGAAATAAAGGTGTAATTAGGCATTTGAGGCTATCACACTCGTTTTTGTCATTCTTTACTACGAACACCATTGCGATTTAAAACTGGTAATTGCTTCCTTTGTACTTCCTTCGGACTTTCGTTACTTCCTTCTGACTATTCGTACTTCCTTCATACTTCTTGTACTTACATCGTACTTTCCGTACTTCTCGTAATTCTCGTACTTTTCGTACTTCCTTCGTACTTCCTTCGTACTTCCTTCGTACTTTCTTCGTACTTCCTTCGTACTTCCTTCGTACTTCCTTCGTACTTCCTTCGTACTTCCTTCGTACTTCCTTCGTACTTCCTTCGTACTTCCTTCGTACTTCCTTCGTACTTCCTTCGTACTTCCTTCGTACTTCCTTCGTACTTCCTTCGTACTTCCTTCGTACTTCCTTCGTACTTCCTTCGTACTTCTTTCGTACTTCTTTCGTACTTCTTTCGTACTTCTTTCGTACTTCTTTCGTACTTCCTTCGTACTTCCTTCGTACTTCCTTCGTACTTCCTTCGTACTTCCTTCGTACTTCCTTCGTACTTCCTTCGTACTTCCTTCGTACTTCCTTCGTACTTCCTTCGTACTTCCTTCGTACTTCCTTCGTACTTCCTTCGTACTTCCTTCGTACTTCCTTCGTACTTCCTTCGTACTTCCTTCGTACTTCCTTCGTACTTCCTTCGTACTTCCTTCGTACTTCCTTCGTACTTCCTTCGTACTTCCTTCGTACTTCCTTCGTACTTCCTTCGTACTTCCTTCGTACTTCCTTCGTACTTCCTTCGTACTTCCTTCGTACTTCCTTCGTACTGCCTTCGTACTGCCTTCGTACTTCCTTCGCACTTCCTTCGTACTTCCTTCGTACTTCCTTCGTACTTCCTTCGTACTTCCTTCGTACTTCCTTCGTACTTCCTTCGTACTTCCTTCGTACTTCCTTCGTACTTCCTTCGTACTTCCTTCGTACTTCCTTCGTACTTCCTTCGTACTTCCTTCGTACTTCCTTCGTACTTCCTTCGTACTTCCTTCGTACTTCCTTCGTACTTCCTTCGTACTTCCTTCGTACTTCCTTCGTACTTCCTTCGTACTTCCTTCGTACTTCCTTCGTACTTCCTTCGTACTTCCTTCGTACTTCCTTCGTACTTCCTTCGTACTTCCTTCGTACTTCCTTCGTACTTCCTTCGTACTTCCTTCGTACTTCCTTCGTACTTCCTTCGTACTTCCTTCGTACTTCCTTCGTACTTCCTTCGTACTTCCTTCGTACTTCCTTCGTACTTCCTTCGTACTTCCTTCGTACTTCCTTCGTACTTCCTTCGTACTTCCTTCGTACTTCCTTCGTACTTCCTTCGTACTTCCTTCGTATTTCCTTCGTATTTCCTTCGTACTTCCTTCGTACTTCCTTCGTACTTCCTTCGTACTTCCTTCGTACTTCCTTCGAACTTCCTTAGTACTTCCTTTGTACTTCCTTTGTACTTCCTTTGTACTTCCTTCGTACTACCTTCGTACTTCCTTCGTACTCTACGTACTTCCTTCGTACTTCCTTCGTACTTACTTCGTACTTCCTTCGTACTTCCTTCGTACTTCCTTCGTACTTCCTTCGTGCTTCCTTCGTACTTCCTTCGTACTTCCTTCGTACTTCCTTCGTACTTCCTTCGTACTTCCTTCGTACTTCCTTCGTACTTCCTTCGTACTTCCTTCGTACTTCCTTCGTACTTCCTTCGTACTTCCTTCGTACTTCCTTCGTACTTCCTTCGTACTTCCTTCGTACTTCCTTCGTACTTCCTTCGTACTTCCTTCGTACTTCCTTCGTACTTCCTTCGTACTTCCTTCGTACTTCCTTCGTACTTCCTTCGTACTTCCTTCGTACTTCCTTCGTACTTCCTTCGTACTTCCTTCGTACTTCCTTCGTACTTCCTTCGTACTTCCTTCGTACTTCCTTCGTATTTCCTTCGTATTTCCTTCGTACTTCCTTCGTACTTCCTTCGTACTTCCTTCGTACTTCCTTCGTACTTCCTTCGAACTTCCTTAGTACTTCCTTTGTACTTCCTTTGTACTTCCTTTGTACTTCCTTTGTACTTCCTTCGTACTACCTTCGTACTTCCTTCGTACTCTACGTACTTCCTTCGTACTTCCTTCGTACTTACTTCGTACTTCCTTCGTACTTCCTTCGTACTTCCTTCGTACTTCCTTCGTGCTTCCTTCGTACTTCCTTCGTACTTCCTTCGTACTTCCTTCGTACTTCCTTCGTATTTTCTTCGTACTTTCTTCGTACTTTCTTCGTACTTTCTTCGTACTTTCTTCGTACTTTCTTCGTACTTTCTTCGTACTTTCTTCGTACTTTCTTCGTACTTTCTTCGTACTTTCTTCGTACTTTCTTCGTACTTTCTTCGTACTTTCTTCGTACTTTCTTCGTACTTTCTTCGTACTTTCTTCGTACTTTCTTCGTACTTTCTTCGTACTTTTTTCGTACTTCCTTCGTACTTTTTTCGTACTTCCTTCGTACTTCCTTCGTACTTCCTTCGTACTTCCTTCGTACTTCCTTCGTACTTCCTTCGTACTTCCTTCGTACTTCCTTCGTACTTCCTTCGTACTTCCTGCGTACTTCCTTCGTACTTCCTTCGTACTTCCTTCGTACTTCCTTCGTACTTCCTTCGAACTTCCTTAGTACTTCCTTTGTACTTTCTTTGTACTTCCTTTGTACTTCCTTCGTACTACCTTCGTACTTCCTTCGTACTCTACGTACTTCCTTCGTACTTCCTTCGTACTTCCTTCGTACTTCCTTCGTACTTCCTTCGTACTTCCTTCGTACTTCCTTCGTACTTCCTTCGTGCTTCCTTCGTACTTCCTTCGTACTTCCTTCGTACTTCCTTCGTACTTCCTTCGTATTTTCTTCGTATTTTCTTCGTACTTTCTTCGTACTTTCTTCGTACTTTCTTCGTACTTTCTTCGTACTTTTTTCGTACTTTCTTCGTACTTTCTTCGTACTTTCTTCGTACTTCCTTCGTACTTTCTTCGTACTTCCTTCGTACTTCCTTCGTACTTCCTTCGTACTTCCTTCGTACTTCCTTCGTGCTTCCTTCGTACTTCCTTCGTACTTCCTTCGTACATCCTTCGTACTTCCTTCGTATTTTCTTCGTACTTTCTTCGTACTTTCTTCGTACTTTCTTCGTACTTTCTTCGTACTTTCTTCGTACTTTCTTCGTACTTTCTTCGTACTTTCTTCGTACTTTCTTCGTACTTTCTTCGTACTTTCTTCGTACTTTCTTCGTACTTCCTTCGTACTTCCTTCGTACTTCCTTCGTACTTCCTTCGTACTTCCTTCGTACTTCCTTCGTACTTCCTTCGTACTTCCTTCGTACTTCCTTCGTACTTCCTTCGTACTTCCTTCGTACTTCCTTCGTACTTCCTTCGTACTTCCTTCGTACTTCCTTCGTACTTCCTTCGTACTTCCTTCGTACTTCCTTCGTACTTCCTTCGTACTTCCTTCGTACTTCCTTCGTACTTCCTTCGTACTTCCTTCGTACTTCCTTCGTACTTCCTTCGTACTTCCTTCGTACTTCCTTCGTACTTCCTTCGTACTTCCTTCGTACTTCCTTCGTACTGCCTTCGTACTGCCTTCGTACTTCCTTCGCACTTCCTTCGTACTTCCTTCGTACTTCCTTCGTACTTCCTTCGTACTTCCTTCGTACTTCCTTCGTACTTCCTTCGTACTTTCTTCGTACTTCCTTCGTACTTCCTTCGTACTTCCTTCGTACTTCCTTCGTACTTCCTTCGTACTTCCTTCGTACTTCCTTCGTACTTCCTTCGTACTTCCTTCGTACTTCCTTCGTACTTCCTTCGTACTTCCTTCGTACTTCCTTCGTACTTCCTTCGTACTTCCTTCGTACTTCCTTCGTACTTCCTTCGTACTTCCTTCGTACTTCCTTCGTACTTCCTTCGTACTTCCTTCGTACTTCCTTCGTACTTCCTTCGTACTTCCTTCGTACTTCCTTCGTACTTCCTTCGTACTTCCTTCGTACTTCCTTCGTACTTCCTTCGTACTTCCTTCGTACTTCCTTCGTACTTCCTTCGTAATTTCTTCGTATTTCCTTCGTATTTCCTTCGTACTTCCTTCGTACTTCCTTCGTACTTCCTTCGTACTTCCTTCGTACTTCCTTCGTACTTCCTTCGAACTTCCTTAGTACTTCCTTTGTACTTCCTTTGTACTTCCTTTGTACTTCCTTCGTACTACCTTCGTACTTCCTTCGTACTCTACGTACTTCCTTCGTACTTCCTTCGTACTTACTTCGTACTTCCTTCGTACTTCCTTCGTACTTCCTTCGTGCTTCCTTCGTACTTCCTTCGTACTTCCTTCGTACTTCCTTCGTACTTCCTTCGTATTTTCTTCGTACTTTCTTCGTATTTTCTTCGTATTTTCTTCGTACTTTCTTCGTACTTTCTTCGTACTTTCTTCGTACTTTCTTCGTACTTTCTTCGTACTTTCTTCGTACTTTCTTCGTACTTTCTTCGTACTTTCTTCGTACTTTCTTCGTACTTTCTTCGTACTTTTTTCGTACTTCCTTCGTACTTTCTTCGTACTTCCTTCGTACTTCCTTCGTACTTCCTTCGTACTTCCTTCGTACTTCCTTCGTACTTCTTTCGTACTTCCTTCGTACTTCCTTCGTACTTCCTTCGTACTTCCTGCGTACTTCCTTCGTACTTCCTTCGTACTTCCTTCGTACTTCCTTCGAACTTCCTTAGTACTTCCTTTGTACTTCCTTTGTACTTTCTTTGTACTTTCTTTGTACTTCCTTCGTACTACCTTCGTACTTCCTTCGTACTCTACGTACTTCCTTCGTACTTCCTTCGTACTTCCTTCGTACTTCCTTCGTACTTCCTTCGTACTTCCTTCGTACTTCCTTCGTACTTCCTTCGTACTTCCTTCGTACTTCCTTCGTACTTCCTTCGTATTTTCTTCGTATTTTCTTCGTATTTTCTTCGTACTTTCTTCGTACTTTCTTCGTACTTTCTTCGTACTTTCTTCGTACTTTTTTCGTACTTTCTTCGTACTTTCTTCGTACTTTCTTCGTACTTTCTTCGTACTTCCTTCGTACTTTCTTCGTACTTCCTTCGTACTTCCTTCGTACTTCCTTCGTACTTCCTTCGTACTTCCTTCGTACTTCCTTCGTGCTTCCTTCGTACTTCCTTCGTACTTCCTTCGTACTTCCTTCGTATTTTCTTCGTACTTTCTTCGTACTTTCTTCGTACTTTCTTCGTACTTTCTTCGTACTTTCTTCGTACTTTCTTCGTACTTTCTTCGTACTTTCTTCGTACTTTCTTCGTACTTTCTTCGTACTTTCTTCGTACTTTCTTCGTACTTTCTTCGTACTTTCTTCGTACTTCCTTCGTACTTTCTTCGTACTTCCTTCGTACTTCCTTCGTACTTCCTTCGTACTTCCTTCGTACTTCCTTCGTACTTCCTTCGTACTTCCTTCGTACTTCCTTCGTACTTCCTTCGTACTTCCTTCGTACTTCTTTCGTACTTCTTTCGTACTTCTTTCGTACTTCCTTCGTACTTCCTTCGTACTTCCTTCGTACTTCCTTCGTACTTCTTTCGTACTTCCTTCGTACTTCCTTCGTACTTCCTTCGTACTTCCTTCGTACTTCATTCGTACTTCCTTCGTACTTTCTTCGTACTTCCTTCGTACTTCCTTCGTACTTCCTTCGTACTTCCTTCGTACTTCCTTCGTACTTCCTTCGTACTTCCTTCGTACTTCCTTCGTACTTCCTTCGTACTTCCTTCGTACTTCCTTCGTACTTCCTTCGTACTTCCTTCGTACTTCCTTCGTACTTCCTTCGTACTTCCTTCGTACTTCCTTCGTACTTCCTTCGTACTTCCTTCGTACTTCCTTCGTACTTCCTTCGTACTTCCTTCGTACTTCCTTCGTACTTCCTTCGTACTGCCTTCGTACTGCCTTCGTACTTCCTTCGCACTTCCTTCGTACTTCCTTCGTACTTCCTTCGTACTTCCTTCGTACTTCCTTCGTACTTCCTTCGTACTTCCTTCGTACTTCCTTCGTACTTTCTTCGTACTTCCTTCGTACTTCCTTCGTACTTCCTTCGTACTTCCTTCGTACTTCCTTCGTACTTCCTTCGTACTTCCTTCGTACTTCCTTCGTACTTCCTTCGTACTTCCTTCGTACTTCCTTCGTACTTCCTTCGTACTTCCTTCGTACTTCCTTCGTACTTCCTTCGTACTTCCTTCGTACTTCCTTCGTACTTCCTTCGTACTTCCTTCGTACTTCCTTCGTACTTCCTTCGTACTTCCTTCGTACTTCCTTCGTACTTCCTTCGTACTTCCTTCGTACTTCCTTCGTACTTCCTTCGTACTTCCTTCGTACTTCCTTCGTACTTCCTTCGTACTTCCTTCGTAATTTCTTCGTATTTCCTTCGTATTTCCTTCGTACTTCCTTCGTACTTCCTTCGTACTTCCTTCGTACTTCCTTCGTACTTCCTTCGTACTTCCTTCGTACTTCCTTCGAACTTCCTTAGTACTTCCTTTGTACTTCCTTTGTACTTCCTTTGTACTTCCTTTGTACTTCCTTTGTACTTCCTTCGTACTACCTTCGTACTTCCTTCGTACTCTACGTACTTCCTTCGTACTTCCTTCGTACTTACTTCGTACTTCCTTCGTACTTCCTTCGTACTTCCTTCGTGCTTCCTTCGTACTTCCTTCGTACTTCCTTCGTACTTCCTTCGTACTTCCTTCGTATTTTCTTCGTACTTTCTTCGTACTTTCTTCGTATTTTCTTCGTACTTTCTTCGTACTTTCTTCGTACTTTCTTCGTACTTTCTTCGTACTTTCTTCGTACTTTCTTCGTACTTTCTTCGTACTTTCTTCGTACTTTCTTCGTACTTTCTTCGTACTTTCTTCGTACTTTTTTCGTACTTCCTTCGTACTTTCTTCGTACTTCCTTCGTACTTCCTTCGTACTTCCTTCGTACTTCCTTCGTACTTCCTTCGTACTTCTTTCGTACTTCCTTCGTACTTCCTTCGTACTTCCTTCGTACTTCCTGCGTACTTCCTTCGTACTTCCTTCGTACTTCCTTCGTACTTCCTTCGAACTTCCTTAGTACTTCCTTTGTACTTCCTTTGTACTTTCTTTGTACTTTCTTTGTACTTCCTTCGTACTACCTTCGTACTTCCTTCGTACTCTACGTACTTCCTTCGTACTTCCTTCGTACTTCCTTCGTACTTCCTTCGTACTTCCTTCGTACTTCCTTCGTACTTCCTTCGTACTTCCTTCGTACTTCCTTCGTACTTCCTTCGTGCTTCCTTCGTACTTCCTTCGTACTTCCTTCGTACTTCCTTCGTATTTTCTTCGTATTTTCTTCGTATTTTCTTCGTACTTTCTTCGTACTTTCTTCGTACTTTCTTCGTACTTTCTTCGTACTTTTTTCGTACTTTCTTCGTACTTTCTTCGTACTTTCTTCGTACTTTCTTCGTACTTCCTTCGTACTTTCTTCGTACTTCCTTCGTACTTCCTTCGTACTTCCTTCGTACTTCCTTCGTACTTCCTTCGTGCTTCCTTCGTACTTCCTTCGTACTTCCTTCGTACTTCCTTCGTACTTCCTTCGTATTTTCTTCGTACTTTCTTCGTACTTTCTTCGTACTTTCTTCGTACTTTCTTCGTACTTTCTTCGTACTTTCTTCGTACTTTCTTCGTACTTTCTTCGTACTTACTTCGTACTTTCTTCGTACTTTCTTCGTACTTTCTTCGTACTTTCTTCGTACTTCCTTCGTACTTTCTTCGTACTTCCTTCGTACTTCCTTCGTACTTCCTTCGTACTTCCTTCGTACTTCCTTCGTACTTCCTTCGTACTTCCTTCGTACTTCCTTCGTACTTCCTTCGTACTTCTTTCGTACTTCTTTCGTACTTCTTTCGTACTTCCTTCGTACTTCCTTCGTACTTCCTTCGTACTTCCTTCGTACTTCTTTCGTACTTCCTTCGTACTTCCTTCGTACTTCCTTCGTACTTCCTTCGTACTTTATTCGTACTTCCTTCGTACTTTCTTCGTACTTCCTTCGTACTTCCTTCGTACTTCCTTCGTACTTCCTTCGTACTTCCTTCGTACTTCCTTCGTACTTCCTTCGTACTTCCTTCGTACTTCCTTCGTACTTCCTTCGTACTTCCTTCGTACTTCCTTCGTACTTCCTTCGTACTTCCTTCGTACTTCCTTCGTACTTCCTTCGTACTTCCTTCGTACTTCCCGTGTACTTTTGAATGTGAACTAATTTTAAGTGGGTGAGTGGGGCAATATTGTCTTTTTTAACACGTGTTGTTCATCATACTTCCTCAGCGATTTACCCTTCGCATCAAATTACTGTTTAGAATATAATTAGCACATCATAAAAGAAAGAAGCCTTGTAATATAATATTTTTTACCTGCTTACCTATATTACCACACCATTTCTCATTACTATATTTCACATTTCACGTATGATTTTGAAAATTTAAAATCCTTAAAAAAGATATACCTATGTAGTAATGTTTTTAAAAATGTTAATCTTTTATAAATATATAATAAAAAATACATTTTTTAAATATAATTAACATAAATTTAAATTTTAAAAATGTACCTACTTATTTTAAATTCCTTAATTTTTGAAATCGAGTAAAAAATTATTTCAAAGCTAAAATATTCTGATTTCAGTTCAAGGCACCGTAATTCAAAGTCAATATTATTCCGAAAATGGACAAGAACCTGTGGGACAAATTAGCGTTACGAAATATTCTACCGATCCGAAGGACCTGAGCACCAACGAACAAATCGAAAATAACAATTTTATAACAAGCGTAACAACGACACAGAAGTTTGGATATGAAGATACTCCTTCATTAGATGCTCTAACCAGTAGCAGAATGGTAAAATTACTTGCACTTCTAGTTCTTTAATAAATAAAATTACCATACCTACCCTAACCTAGCTATAAAAGATACCATTTAGTTGTCTTCTGTCGATTTTGCCAATATGTTATTACCTGCTTGGTCAAAAACTGAATAGACATAGTAGTTCGAGAGTTGACAGTAAAAACGACTACCTCATAAGTTACCAAAAGTTTAAATTAACATGTTGGTACTACTTTAGGTCGTTATTCTAAAACCGTCCATCTGTCAGGCGTAAGTGGATGATTTATTAAATTTAAGAATTTTTTAAAAAATTGCTCATAAGTACTCAAGCCACGCCTTTTGATGAAAGCGAATGTCGAATTTTGTGAGACTTGTTTAATGTCGGTAGGGTCCAGTCAGGTTAATTCGAAGATATAGAACCTAGTTCTTTCCAAAGTGGAGCTAGTACATATAATGTGCTCTGCGGATTCTTCTACGAAAATCGACATTCCTATATTTCTTGCAGACCTATCCTTCTCATGTGGTTACTTAGACGCCAATATCATATCATCAGTCCCTTGATAATGCGTAGGTCTTTCCTACTTACTCCATTCCCGGATCTGAGCAGAGGCGTTCATGGAAGGGTTGGGTACAAGCGTCTTTAAATCAGTAAGATCTGGGGTATGTCTTTAGTTTGTGAATGTTGCATCTTCCGTATATTTTGAGATAATACCTTTGTGCTCTTTGCAATGTCTAGAAATGATTTCAGTCCGATGAACGATTCGGTTCCTCTTTTAGGGAGAGCGTTCAAATGATACATATATTTGATAAATACCATATTTCAGAGTCATGTAATAGAAACAAGATAAATGTAGCTTTGTAGAGTTTCAAATTTGTTTGATGCAAAGACATTGTTTGTTGAAAAAAACTTGTGATCTCACCTGGTAAATCCTACTGATATTTCTATCTATTTCGATAAAATTTGATTTCAATTGCTCTGGTCAAACTCATCTTAGTTATAAAGAGTAATTGAAAAATATTAAAGAGACTGCCTTTGTTATCTGTATCTCTAAAAGATATAACTTAATGTATGTTTCATAACCTCTTCCCCTCCCAGCTATAAAACTGCATTTAGTTTTTCTTATCCTTTTCATGTATCAAAACTACTAGGGTAGATACTGTTTCCTGTTTTCTCCCTTTAAAGCCATTTATATCTTCTATTAAGCAAACTTTTGTATTTTAGAATACCCAAATTGAGGATTCTGTAGTTAGCAGCGACAGAACATCAACTTTCAAAAGAAAAAATTCAGTAAAAGAGCTTTCGCAAAAATTTATTGATTCCACAGGTAAATTTTATTTAAAAATATTTTTATTGCAATATGTTAATGTTTATGTTAATGTTTTTAGTTGATACTTTGACAAATGAAAGGCAAACGTCCTACCCAAAGGCAGGTCTAATTTTGCGAACTTCAAGTTTCAAAGATTCAAAAGGTGCCTCTACTGAAGAAGATACTTCAAAAGGTAAGAGATACAAACTGATTTTTATTCACTACTCTTCGTTCTTACTCTAGCAAGATCCACTGATTATACGTAATCGTAGCTAAATACAAAGTGTTTCAAAAAGGTGGTTGCGTTGCTAGGAATAGGTAGAACCACTACAAAATAAGTTGGGTTTGTTTATTAAAAAACCTTCGTAACGGCAGCCGTTTTCAAGATACAACGTATTAAAAAAAAATGTTATACTCATTTTTTACGATTATGTCGAAACTACTGGCAACATTGTAATGATTTTTTTACGAATATGTTTTGAAAGCTGACACATCGCATAAATTTTTGATATGTTGTAGTTGTTGACTTGCTGAACAGTAGTGTCCGTAGGCACAACTCAATCCTGTGACTAGTTTTTGATATACAGAGAGTTTAACTTGCAAATTGGCGATTTTTTAAAAATACTACTATGATTACAGATATTTTTCGAGAATAATGCTTCACTGATATCAAATAATATTTTCAGCATAACAAATGACGTAAATTATTATTATTGGTTACAGGCTGAGTCATAAATTAGTGAAAATCGAATTTAAATTTTTAGTTTAGCATAGAAATATTTTCCAAATTAATATCATGCTGTAATAGCCTTCGCTTAAATAATCAAAATTAGGCAATAATACATTCTAGGCAGGGTGAGTCAAAAAGTTGATAGACCCTCTATGCTGTTTTTAATAAAATTTTACGTATCGTATTTTAATAAAAGACATCAAACAATTTTTAAATATGTATAATTTATAAAGATAGTTAAAGCGAAAAATGAAACAAAGTGGTTTTTTCATATCTCACCCTAATATCTAAAAATTTTGAATGTTAAATTGCATAATTTTTTAAACTTACTTTATTTTGAGTATGCCGAGAAAGTGCAAAAGTTATATGAACTTACTATGATCAGTTTTGAGATATGAACAGTTGAATTCATTTCCTCGTCAATCATCACTCATTCTCAGAAGTAATTTTTTGTACAAAATTCTATGGTTTCTTTATAATATGTTAGATGTTGACACTACACTAATTTTATTTTAATGTCATCATTCTTTGACCTACTTTACGTTCACCTTTGTCTGACTGATGATTATATTTTTAAAAAGATACACTCAATTAAGATATAATTTTATGGAAAAATCAGCAGTATAAAAATGAATAATCAAAACGTCGATATTAACCCTTCTTGTGGAAACAAAAATTATGAAATAATTTAAAGTATGGCACCTCATGAAAGCTAATTTTACAAGTAATTCAATGCACCACATAACGTTATCCTAAATAACTCCTAGAACTTTTAAACGTTATAAGGCAAACTCTAGAAATAATGTTTTTGGTTTTTAATAAATAGGTAATTGTATTTTAAAAATTCTTAGCATCAATTATTACTTCATTTTCTAATAAAATTATTCCGAAAACAGTACCACAGAAGAATTGAGAACAATACAGAAAAGAAAGTTATGGTCGGAACTTTGAAGTTGAAGGGATAGAAATATTTGACCTTGAGTTCCACCCACATACTTTGATTACTATACGAGGCAAGAGAGAGGTCCGACACGCCCAACATAGAGCGCGGCCATTTTGATCCCTGTGACACAGTTTACAGCTAAAGAATCAGATCGCTCACTCTGCGTCGGCACTTTTGATCTCAATGTTTCAGTTTATACACTGTGCAACTTGGATAATACAATATATGACAACCGCCTATAATAAAACAGCAGTCTTCTGCGTATCCTGAATTTGTATCCCTGGAGTGGATGTTATTTTGGAACTTTCAACTGGTCCGAGTGGGCTAACTGATTCTTTAGCAATAAACTGTGACTTCAAAAATAATATTCACTGACACTGACAGCAGCAAGCAAAATATCAGGTGCGTTTTAATCATCCGCTTCTGCTTCCGGAATTGTCGGTTCAGTCGTTTTAACCTGTCAGATTAAAACAAGAAAACCGACAATTCCGAAGCAGAAGCGGATGATTAAAACCACCTATTAAAAATATTGCGCCAAGATGTAGGCAACACGTAATAAGGGTTCAAAATGGCGGAGTTTTCTATCTCCTTTTATAAGGCACTCAGAAAGCTGCGCAGTGCGACCATTCTCCGTATAGTAAAAGAAAAAAAATCAAAGTATGTGGTTCCACCACAGAGATACTCTGAGAAAACGTAATTATTAACAGTATACGCGAACGTAGCTATTCACTGAACCTACACTGCGAAAACTACATTTCTCTTTTATATAATTATGTGTCATATTTTATGAAAATTTGCATAAATGCATTTGAAACTATTCTCGATTTAAGTAAATTATTTTTACTTTCCTATCTGTATACAGATATAAGAAAAGTATAGAAATCATGATTTTTTTCGACCTCGATGATTGTGTGTGTGTGTGTGTGTGCGTGCGTGCGTGCGTGCGTGCGTGCGTGCGTGCGTGCGTGCGTGCGTGCGTGCGTGCGTGCGTGCGTGCGTGCGTGCGTGCGTGCGTGCGTGCGTGCGTGCGTGCGTGCGTGCGTGCGTGCGTGCGTGCGTGCGTGCGTGCGTGCGTGCGTGCGTGCGTGCGTGCGTGCGTGCGTGCGTGCGTGCGTGCGTGCGTGCGTGCGTGCGTGCGTGTGTGTGTCTGTATAACGCATAACTCATGAACCGATACACAGAAAAACACCAAATTTTAAACTTAAGCTTTGTTTCAGCGTCCAATGAGCTGATTACATTTTGGGCAGAGTCGGAACATCTGGGGGGGTACTTTATGGTTGGTCATTTTTATATTTTATGGAATATATATGTTATTTACGTTTGGAGAAGAAAATTCTTTAAATAAAAGTTACTTCTAATATAATTATCTATAATTTTTGTTTTATGCAAAATTTTCCTAAAATGGTCCGTATTCGAGAAATTTGACAAAATGTAAAGAAAATAATTTTTTATAAAAATTGTTCAAATAAAAGTTGTTTTTAATATAATTATCTATAATTTTTATTCTATACATAATTTCTCTAAAATGGACCGTATTCGAGATATTTGAGAAAATGTGTAAATTTCGAATTTTGAAGAAAACTCAAAAACGGATAAAGAAAAAAACATTAAATTTTAAACTTAAGGTTTATTTCGGCCTGACGTGAAATGATTAGATTTTGGACAAAGTCGGAACATCTGGGGGGTACTTTATGGAAGGCCGTTTTTATATTTTATGGAATATATCTGTTATTTATGTTTGGAGAAGAAAATTGTTCAATTAAAAGTTACTTCTAGTATTATTATCTATAATTTTTGTTTTATGTCAAATTTACCTGAAAAGTCCGTATTCGAGAAATTTGAAAAAATGTGCAAAATTCTGATTTTTAAAAAAATTGTTAAACTAAAAGTTGTTTGCGATATTGATCTCTATAATTTTTGTTTTTACATGATTTTTCGAAAATGAACCGTAATGGAAAAATTGGAGAAAGAGTGCTAAATTTAAATTTTTCAGTATTTTCGTTTTCAATGAATATCTATAGAAAAATGTTTCGAGGTGTATGTGGAAAATGTATATATTTAGTTTATCCTCTAAACATTTATAGAGATGCTGCAATAGGTTGTACAAAATAACCGGAAAAAGCCTATAATAACTAGATAGGAAAGTCATGTGTTGGACACATCAGATTTTTTGATTTGTAGCACTTCCGATAGAGGTTTCAAAAATAAAAATTATAAAGTTTTAAACAATAGTTTATTTTGCCCTGTCATAATGAACTATTATTAATATTGTGCCACAAAACTCACTAGTCATTTATGATCCATAAGTATAAATCAATTGGGATAATTGTTAAAAAATCATTAGCTAAAGCATATTTTAGGGATTTTATGAATAAAAAAAAAAAGAAAAATAAATAAACGTGTATTTATGAAATTGATAAGTTTACAATCTAGTGCATGTATTTTATTAAAACAGAATTGTTTGAAAATTAAAATAATTAAAATTGTTTACATAGATTTATAGAGCAAGCCTAATTTATAATACATAGATAAGTAGCTTTATTAAAATAGCTATATCCTAATATACAACAAAAATATAGAATAATTATACAAACGATACTTACTTATAGAAAATATTAAATGAGTATTTATTTTTCTTCTTTTTGCACCATACAAACGTTTTCTCAACGTTGCTATCTTCAGTCGCAGTCTCTGCGTTCTTGGAGTGTTTGATGATAACAAATTACTCGTTTGAATTTGTGCTGTTACACAAGTTAGAGAAACAGATTGTTGAGTATGCACTTGTTCAATAAATTCTACTTCTGCTGAAGTTGAGGGTAAACACAAGTTGTCTTTGCCTTCTTCGCCATGAACAACAAATTCCTCTAAAAAAAGAAAGAGAAACCAAATTTTTATCAGATCAACTAGTGTCAAGAAGGTGCATGATTTGTCATAATTAAATGTTTTAGTCACACTTTTTAGCCAGATGAAATTTAAAATAATTTTATAAAATGTGAATATATTTCTGTGCCCAGGAGGTAAACTGCACTGTCATTCTAGCAGCAGATTGAATGTTGTTAAATTATTAAATTTCAACTAGATGTGCATTTAGACACCCATTTATTGTCACAATATTTATATTTTTTACTAACCTATATAACTACTAAAACCACTTTATTTTAATTTGCATAAGTTGTTGTATGTCGACATAGTGCAGTTTACCTCCGAGGTAGTTCTACAAAATGGAATGTATGGGTTGATATTCTAAGATTATTAGTACTTATCATTTTATTTTTTAAACTACTAAATGTAATGTTAAAAAATGACAAGATGAGTAGCAAACTTTTTGTAACATTTAACTATAAAATGTATTTATTTACCTTGCAAAACTGTGACTCTTTTCGTAGGTTCTGAATGGGGAAATACTGTTGGGAATGCATTTGCAAATAATCGTTTTCTTATTCCTGACTGATAAACGAATTTATCCTGGAAGTGTAGTTCACAAATTTTGTAATTTTTACTTAAGCGTTCAACACCCTTTCCCAATAACTTCTCTCTATTTGATGCCTTAAGCCACAATTCAAGTCTGAAAAATACATACAATCATTGTACTACCATGATATGGCAAAGTCAATTCCTATTACACCCTCAAGGTTTCATACCTACATCACTGGATCTTTCACAAGAGTGAACAATCCTTCTTGCCACCTGTTCTTGAGGTACATCCACGATAAATACAAGTATATCCTCCTCCTCTTTGACGCGGCATTGTTTATGAACCTAATCTTAATACGTGCAATAAAGTCCTTAATTAACAGCTCCACAATTAAAAACATCAACAAAAACTAAAAATAAACCACTAAAAAAACGTTAAAGTTATTAGAATATTCGCTAAAAATAACCAAAGATCCAAAACGACAAATAAAGACACGACATGAAAAAAAATATTGATTTTCTAACAGCGACAGCAGTGACAGATTCGTTCATCTGCTATAAAAGTGTGCACTGTTGCACTTCGAACAAGTAACAAATCTACGGTTCAATTTTGACAATGCTCCACCATGAAGAAGGTGTGGCTTCGGTTGCTAGGTTCCTGTTTTAGCCCTATGTTTCTTTTCTGTATTGTTTTTTATCCTGTGACAGTACCCATTATCGAATTTTATCCAAAGTAACTTTTTGGTCTAAAATCGAATGATGTTTGAGTTCACAAAAAATTTGGACTAGAAAATTTAAGCTCAAAGAAGTTATGTTTAAAACTACTTGGGTACGAACCGTGGAACTAGCGTCCTCTATGAGAGGCAGATATAAAAACAAATTTATGTTTCAGCTTCTAAAACATATTCGAACAAAATTTCATTACAATGTTGCCGGTAGTTTCAACATAATCGTAAAAAATGTGTATAAAATGTTTTTTTTTTTTAATATTGTTGTATCTTGAAAAAACTATTACGAACATTTTTTCTGAGCAAATCCAGTGTCCTACTTTTTTTAAAAGAACCTGTATATATAAAGCTACCTTTAAACAATAACCTCCAGTAAGTACGTAGGCTTGCTAAATTGCAGTTTTTTTTTTTTTTCAGGAACAATAACAAGTACTAAAACTACGAAACAAACCACTACAACGAAGAGTGCAAGTGGTGGTACATTTTTAAGTAACAAATCTACCGTTTCTGGAGTACAAGACGTTATATCACGAATGAAGACTGAAGAATACCAAGAAGGTAATAATTAAAAATTGTAACTACAATTACTTAAATCTCGTCTTTATTCAAGATAGCTTTGAAATAAAATATAAGATAATCATTTAAATTATGTCGGTTTGTAAGCATAAGTAACATTCATAAGCCCCTGACAAAGTGGGTAAAGTATATGAGCGATGTAAAAATAATGTTTACTGGGAATTGTACATAATTCGATAAAAAATTAAAAATACTGTAATAAGGTGCTATTTAGTACTAAGTGTCACAAGCTGAATTGTTAGTGAATAAAAAACTAATATTTTGGAGATTGTAAAACCAGAGGTGATCCAAAATTAGACTGTGCAGAAGGGTATTTTTTTCGAAAAACGAGATATTGGTGTAGGTATACCATTGCATAGAGCGTAACGTGTACTACAATATGACCGCAAAATCCCAAAAAGTCACTTTAAAGTTAGGTAAATGTATTATTTTAAACATTTAAAAACCATTGGGGCTTACGGTCCAAAAAAAATAAAAATGCGATTTCCTCGGTTTTAGCTTAGGAAAAATACGAAAAGTACAAAAAAGTTACTATTGATAAAAGTTTCTAAAATGTGTTTAGATCATAAGAAAATATCAAACATAATAATCAACTCATGTTAATTAATATAAAAGAAACAACACATGAAGCATTTCATTCATAACGTATCTTTTGTTTGGTCCCAATTATTTTATGCAGATTGAAAGAAGACAGACTGTAATCCTAAATTGCGTCTGGCAACGCTGCTGTTACACGCAACTAAAAGTCTGTCGATACCAGTAGCGTATTTTATTAAAGATAAAATCATGACTAGATTTTTGTGCGAAGAAGGTTATTAATTCGCAGTAAATACTAAGTTTAAATAAGTTAAATATAAAAAATAAATCATGAAATACTAACAACCTATATGGTGTGCAACAAACTTTATAATGGTTTAAACTTTAAAACCTATTGGATTTGGAATAAGGGTATGCAGTTGAATGGAATGTAGATAAAAAACTTAAAAACAATATTTATTTTTTTCCCAAGAATAATACAATATTTATTACATATAAAGATGTTAAACAAAATAAAATAAAAACAAGATAAATAAATCAAGTTTTATTTTAAACCAATTTACGAATCCAATTTTGAACAGTTCTACAAATTGGTAATAATGAGAGATTTTTAAATTAAAATTCCGATTTTTAAGACTAATAAATTTATAAAAGTTAATAAAATCAATAAATTTGCCACATTCAAAGTAGGAATTTTAAATGAAACACTACTTATAGCGGATCTGGCGATAAGAATTTTGTAAAATCCGAAAACACGTAGAACTTATATACCAAACCTACGTTAGTGCTAGGCGTGAAAAAAAAATCTACGTATTTATTTAAAAAATAAAATATTCATTTCTAAACAATACTACTTTTCTATTTATACTTCTTATTCTATTTTTTTCTTGAAATATTTAACTCTTTTGTGGTCTCAAAATGAATGTGAATATTGAAATAATGTTTTAATATGAGCTTTATCAAATCTAGTAAGTGATTTCAAAAATATAGCCATCAAAAATATGATCTTCAAAAAAATTTAATGTTAGATTCAAAAGTTAAGTTTTTACAGTATTTAAAATTAATACCTATATCGAAAATATGATCCCAGCATAATACTCTTTTTCGGATACCTTCGTTTTCTTCCTCTTCCTGTTCGTCCTACAAGTGATAGTCAAATATTTCTTGTCTGCCTGTCAGTTGGGAATCTAAAAAGCAAGCAAACGCATATTTATTTTATTACTAAAGTCCAGACTAAAGTGTTTCCATTAAGGTGATTACAGCACCTCCTTATAATTTTCGGACAAGGATATCTCAAAAAGTAATTTTTTTAAAAAATTAAAATTTTTGCAAAATATATTAGGCAATAGTATCTAGAATATGCATATAATTTAAAGTTTAAATTCCTTCCAGTTTCCGAGAAAAAAAATTAAAGGCCTTTAAATTTTGAAATATCATAATGAAAATTAATGCATTTCTCAACGGCACTATTCTTAATATAATCCTGAAATTTGAGCTCTTAAGGCCTGTTCATAATTTTTAAAAATTCGCCAAAAATAATGGCTAAAACGCCTCGTTAAGTGCTGCCTTCTGTTTTAACGCGACTGTAACTATCGTATCGTACACTGTCAGTCATCATTTGTTTCCTGAAATGATTTACACCAATTTACACCAGAGATAGACCTTAACGAGGCGTTTTAGCCACTAATTTTGGAGAATTTTAAAAAATAATTAACAAGACATTAAAAGCTTAAATTCATGGATATTAAGAATAGTGCTATTGAGGAATGCATTTATTTTCATCGTGATATTTCAAAATTTAAAGCCATTTGATTTTTTTTCTCGGAAACTGGGATGAATTAAAACTTTAAAATATATGCATATTCTAGATATTATTGCTTGAGATATCCTTGTCCGAAAATTAGGGGGTGCTGTAATCACCTTAATAACAATTTTTTGCGAAATTAATAACTTTGAAATTTCAAAGGAAATAATTAATAATAATACAATGGTAGATTTATGCTGCGTTTGAATATTCACATCGGATGCATCTAAGATATTGTAAATCTTTGATCACGTGATTCATTCAATATACGTAAATGTAGTAGGATAGATGTGTCTGATGTAGATAAACAAACGCTCGAGATTCAAAAAATGTATGTGGATATTCAAACGTAGCAAATACATGTAATATTACGACAATTATCTTTAAATCTACACCACTGAACAATGCAATATATCACCTAACCTTTTACTTACTTACGAAAAGACACTTCAGCACTCACATTATCCAGTTTTTTGCACAAAATACACTCGCGAACCATGTTGTGAGCTATACACTAAAACTATAAGCGAAAATATTTCCAAAAAAGTATAAAAATCAACAAAAACACCCGATATGGAACAATTTACTGGATGGCAACGTTGCAAACTATTGATAGATAAAATAATATACCTGACGTATAGTATGAATGAAAATGCGGTGTTGTCACATTTAACGCTTTTAAAATCCATGCATTTATTTGCAGGCCTATTAATAGTGTTTGCCATAGTTTAACTTAGTATTTGCAACGTTGTTATTTAGTAGGCGTATGTATGTAAAAACTATAGGTACAAAAATGCCCTGCATAATGGTCTAAAAATAGGTGCTGCTAAAATATCAAGTCTGGTGAAAGCAGTTAAAATAGCTTAATGTACTTTGTACGGTTTTTGTTTTGTTATAAGTCATTTTATTTAGAGGCTTACTATTAAAAACGTTTCGGAAAATATTGCAACAACTCTTCCCACAATACGTCGAAGTGGAAAACACTGCACTAGGTACGAAAATGAATTGGTGGGGATGCTTGATGTGTCGCAATTTATCTCGAAACTATTCTAATTAATAAAACTTGTTGCTATTAGTGAGTTATAACTAAAAACTATTTTTAAATATGAAAGGGATAAACTACACAGCCTGGCAACAGCGGACCAGGCAACGCATGTCGGTTCTTTTACGAAATAGCTACACGCTACGTTTCTTTGCAATGTATGATCGGGTTTCAAAGTAAATAGAGGAGCTTTGAAAGCAAATCAATTAAAACGGCTGCCGTGGATGATCTATATTCGGCTAACGATGCCTCAGTATCGCTTTGTATATCTCATTTTTACGTATTAATTCTTCATCTGGCTATCTGTAGTTGAAGGGGTGTACTATGTTCCAGTGGTGGAAACTATCGTGTGACTTGTCAAATTCAAAGTAATGTTGCTTACCGATAGATGTTTTCGTTTTTTGCTGGCAATAAAATAAGCTGCTTCTAGACGTCAATAACAATAAAAAAAAACTTTGCATTTTCTGTCGTCCAGTTTTGCTACTTTCGGTGTTAGGATTTTGGCTATTTACGTTTTTTTTTTATTACAATTCGGAATTCGTCTTAAACGCGGTTTAATATTACAAGAATTTTTAGATGTCAGAGATTAAAATTAAAAAAAAATGTAATTAGTACTAGGTATAAACTTGGAACCAAAATTTAAAAAATAGTTTTATTCTGCCTTTTTTGTCCGTTATTATACATATGTTATATGGGATTTTCATTTTACAAAATAGAATTAAAGGTTGATTAATTTTTTATTTGGGAATGAGTTCTCCTTAATATAATATTATTTTCATTACGATGGTTTGTGTTTTGCGTCTATTTTGACATTGAAATTATTTTGACCACCGTTCTGTAATGCTTGATATGATTCTGGATACAATCTTGTTATATAGAGTGATCCCAAAAACATGTCTCTAAAGTAGACCATGAAAAATATAATGCGTACTATTCTTTTTTTTTTTAATAACAGTGTGGATTTAATTCAGAGGCATGTAGTTTATTACCACATAACTCGTATTTCTGTCTTTATCGAATATAACCTACTTTAGACATTTTTGTGGATCACATTATCACATATTACATACCAATAATATTAGTAGATAATTACAAATTTTACTAGGTATAATTGGGTTTAAGAGAAATGAAAAATAAATATTTAACAAAAAAAAAAAATGTGATTGTCAATTATAAATAATATATATATTAATAGCAATTCTGTTAATATTTCCATAAGTTTTATGAGCCGTATCAAGCGTTAGGGGGTCAAAACGTCAACCGATCAAAAATTCATATACAAAGCATAGATAAAGAGAAAAATCTAATAAAGTAAAAGTGTGTAATTTAAACTAGTATTTGTGGGGGGCTCTGCGAAAATGTAATAATACATTTTTAAATATTTATCGAACCTTATTAAAAAAGTTTATAAAGACAAGCGTCTATTGACTTCTGTTGATTTAGAAGTTAAGCAGATATCAGCTTTTGTTATTTGTCTTTATCACAGTTTCTTTAAAAATTATAAAAAATTCATACCTACATTATTTGGGAAAGAAAAGATGTATTTTGAAAATATAAATAAATTGAGTGATTATCTCATCAATGAGCTTCTGAAAAAAAAATGAGCTACAACAGATACACGAATATTTTTTGTCGATAACAAATTAATACATTTTCAAATAAGAAACTTTAATACTTATACTATCAATTTAAACGCTCATTGTTTGTTGATCATATTAGAAAAGTGTCAAAAAAAAGGTGAATATTTTCTCCCTAAGTAGAAAAGAACAACTTGGAAAACTACTGTAAATATATTGTTAATGGAATAGATTCGCATAATTCATAAAATATACTGTTAAATGGTTAAATATGCAGACATTTTTAAAAAATTGAAATCATTCGCAGTCAGCCGCAATCATTACAAATTACCAGAAATCATTCGCAATCATCCGAAAACTCATCTGCAATCATTTGCAATCATTTGCAATCATTCGCAATCATCCGAAATCTTCCGCAATCAATTCAAAATCTTCCGCAATCACTCAAGATTATTGGGAGTTTCAAAATCGATTTTTGCTATAGTGGTTACTTCCTTCGCAGTCTAATTTTGGTTTATCTCCGGTTTTAGAATCTCCAAAATTTTGGGTTTCAACAACTCGACTCATGCAACGAAGACTGTAAATCATTATTTCTAGTTTTGAGAAAATCTAAGATAATATAGTATTCATAGTATTTTATAGCCTAAAATGACATACTATAGGGTGTCTCAGAAATATTTTCGTTTATTAATCCGTTCGCTGGCGCAATAGGCACATTCCCAAGAAAAAAGGCAGTTGGTAAACGGTGGTCGACGGTGTTAAGTTTTAGCAGAGACAACTAGAGACGGGCAACTCAATGTAAATAATTGGTTCGGCAAAATTTGACTGGGCGATTCTATAAAAGGCACCAACCGAGGGCGCTGTGCACGGCGCTCACAGAACCGGAAATTCAGATCGCATAGATCTTCTTTTTAATTGTACTTCTTCTTTTTAAATGGTCTCTTCTTGCGTTAGTAACCATATTAATCTGATAAACATTGGGATAGGTCATGGATAAGCGGGAATTTTAAATGAAAACAATGTTTCTACTTAAGTTGACAGCATATTATGGAAAATTTATTATTAGTTTTAGGAAAAAAATTATAGGGCTTGTCAGAAATTATGAATTTTTCTTAAGCCTGAGGGAATTTTACATTACAACAAATTAATATTTACTTTTTTTCCTAACACTAATAAAATAATTTTCCATATGCTGCCAACTTAAGTAGACACTGTAAATATGTATTATTTTTTCGAAGTTTAATTCTTTTATAATTATTTTTTTTTTAAAAGTTTATAAGCAACAAAACGCTAACCATAAATTTATGTAGTTTTTTTCTTTTTATGTCATTAAGGAAAATGTTTAATAAATAAAATTGTAGTATACCATCGTTTTTATATTTTTATTCATGATAATAATTAAAAATATCGATATTAAATACCTTTATTATAAACAACAGAACTAAACAAACAAAAACCAACCTTAAATTGCAATGACATAAATACATAAAAAAAGACAATAATTGGCAAACATGAAACATGGGATTAATTTAAACAACCATAAAATACCATAGATATATGAATTTAAAAAAAAAAAGTAATAACTTAATAATAATAAATATTAATTAAAAAATAAAATAATGAAATCGAATCGAAAAATAAAACCCACTGAAGAAGGCTGTTCTATCATGGGCCGAAAGCTATATTATAAATTATATATGTAAAAATTTTTTAATTTTTTTTGAATGTGTAATTTTTTTGTGACCTAATTTCCCTCATTTTTCTTTTACACCACCAAGGAATGCCTATTTTCCACACTGCTTTAAAAAAAGATTTCATAAGAAAATGTTTATGAGTGGTACATGTTACCCATTCAAAATCTATTTTTTCTTCAAATAGCTTTTCTATTTCCTTACTTAAATTTAAAATGTTAAGTAGGAGACAGTTATCTGGCAGTCCATAAATTTCATTGGTAATACAACCGATTTTAATTTCCAGTTTCCAATATAATCTGTTCTAGCAAAGTGTTTACTGCAGATTCTGAAATTTCGCAGATTCAATAAAATTGCTGAAATAATTTAATAATCAACTTACTTATATCTTTGCTCAACAAATCTGTAACATTTCCAGTTGTCTGGCAGTCCATAAATTTCATTGGTAATACATCTGGTTTTAATTTCCAGTTTCCAATATAATCTGTTCTAGCAAAGTCTTTACTGCAGATTCTGAAATTTCGCATTTCTGTTCGAAATATGGAATACCCAGGGCATCAAACCATAATTTGCATCTAAACAATAATATTTTATATTAGATTCTACAAACAAATACCAAGATATTAAAATTTTAAATTTTTATTATTGAAGGATATACCTACTCGAAATCCCCATAACAATAAAAAATATAATTGGAAAGAATACAATACTTTGCAAATGTTATTTTAAAAACAAACACACCAACACTTAAGTCAATCAAGTGGGAAGTATTGAGTAGGTACTTTTTTTATATAAACCAACAATAATACTCATTAGGAATTAATGAAAGATTTACCCCTAATATCCAAATTTAATGAATTTGCATTTTTGTTAAGAGAACTAAATAGGTACTTAGGTCATAATAATTAGTTCTGTGAAATGGAATTAATAAATAATTTTCACGAATCTTACTGGTTCTCTAAATTGCATGGATTCTAAAAGTTCAAAACAATGAATAACTCCTTTACTTTATGCAAAAATAATAAATTGAGTGTACCCTTTCGAAAATTTTTAGGCATTTAAGATGCATAGAGTTTAATAAAATATTATAATCAGAGTTGCCATTACTAAACCTAATCTAAGAAATTTGTCTTGAACAGATTCTAATGACCTAACACGTACATCATAAAAAGGAGACCTAACTGGCAACTCAACTCATATTCCAATATTGTCATAACATAAGCCGAGTAAACCAGTTTTATTTGAATTAAATGATAGATTGTACTTACTTTGTAGAATTACGTGGAAAGTAATGCATTTTAGACACCTCATCTTCACTGCATCCACAAATTAAACAAAATGCCGGCCGGCATTGCTATTTAATCAAAAAAAGTCTAAACTATTTTAGCTTTAGTAATATAATAAGCTCTTGAAAATGCAAACAAAATACGTTACAAACACTACACACACTACAATATAAAAAGCCACAATATAAAATAAACAAAAAATTTTTCCAAAACATAACCTCTAACGAAAAGCTAGGCTAGAAATAACGACTTTTATGACAAGATATATACATGACAGAACGACAGAACATAAAGAGAAGGGGGCTATGGTGGCGACATCTCACCATTGCCTTGAGTGATTTGTAAAAGAGATAGTCATATCCACAAATATTAAGAGAAAGGGAGAAAACGATATACACTGCATGAGCGATCTACAGAACCGATTTTTATATGAAGTTACACGTCTCGTAGTTGTCTCAGGTTTTAGTTGCAATAGAGCAATTTACGGGACAGCAACGTGGTTTTTGTAATCGTGTGTTTTATAAAAACAATGATTCTTATATTCTTGTACGTCGTTTGTACAGAAATCATTATAACATAGCAAGAATGAAAGATATCCCAAGGTCAAATTTAATTTCTAGTATTCTCAAACTTTCTTAACCAATATTTAATTAAATTTGCAGTTGGGACATCATTCATTCTTGCTATGTTATAATGATTTCTGTAAAAAAGAGGCACAAAAACATAAGAATCATTGTTTTTAGAAAAAGCACGAATACAAAAAGCACGTTGTTGTCCCGTAAATCGCTCCATTGCAACAAAAACTTAACACTGTATATCACCATTTTCCAACTGCCTTCTTTCTCAGGAATTTGCCTATTGCGCCAGCGGACCTATTGAAAAATGAAAATATTTCTGAGACACCCTTTTATATTTTATGTTAGTATTTTGGTTTCCTAACCTCTTCGTTTAGACATACTAACTTTTCCAGGTCAAAGCTTTTGGTAAATATATGTGCTGGATAATTGTATCTCAAAAGCTTCCAAAAATGAGTTACTATAGTCAGTCCCTCACAAAAAGAATAATTCCGAACTGAAGAATTATTGGGCACATAATATTTAACATACGAACTAATGTGAGTCAACTCCAAATGAAAGTTAATCGAAGTTAAATTTACTTTTATTTCACTTTTATCTCAATTACTTTGTATTACCGCTTCAGTTTGTTATTTCATGCAATGTAATAAATATTAAGTACTGGTATTACACAATACCACATAAAAAATGATTAATAATCCAAATTGTGGACTTGATCCAATTTGGCTCCCAAGTATTACAATCAAAAAGCGATTTTAATAAAAAACACTTTTATTTTCTATATAATTCTCGTATGATTACTGAATCAACGTTAAAGGTTCAAGAACACAATTATACAACTGAACATCAAAAAGAGGAAAATTTATTTTTATAATTAATTATTTTTCTAATATGGAGTAGGTATTGGGCTATATGACATATAAAAAGGAACAATCACTTTCATTGGTTTTTATCTTATGAAACTTTCAAATGGTCACTAAAAATAAAAAAACGCTGAATTCTAATAAATTAGAGGTTTAAAATTGGTGAAATTGGTGAAAATACAACCCTTGCAGTTTTTTTAGTTGTATCTCGAAAACGAAGCAAAATTCAGGTATTGTTAATAGGAAATTTTTTATAGGGAATACGAGTTCATATCGACATAGTTTATTTAAAAAAAATTATACATTTTCTTTAAGCAAAAAATATAAAAATAGAGGACTACAAAAAGCAAAAGTCGACTTTTTTTTCTTATTTGATTTTTGCGATTTCTGAGCAGATATTGGTATACATATTGCTTTACATAAAAAAATATATTACATTTCTTTTAAAATAGTGATTTAAAAAGTTTTTTGGATAAAAACGGACTTAGACCAGAGCATACTGGCGCATTCGTTTGCAAAATTGTTTTAATTCGTAATTTTTTTTTAAATGTCCGGAAGGCTTTCCTGATTATAAAAGTGTAAGATGACACTCGATATTTGTTGATGTTATTGTTTAAACAACGAAAAATTAATTAAGCCAGAAAAAATGCATTTTTTGCAATGAATTATTTAGGATATTTTGAATAAAGAAAGTCTTTACGCCCATCATCGTATCTTCAACCCTTTAATTGTTATGAATTTTTTAAAATCCAAAATTGACGAAAATTCTAATTTTCTTGAATTAAATAATATACCTTAAAATTTAAAATGCTATAATTTTAAATTTTATACCGAATATTCAAACTATTATAAACAAAATTACCTAAATAAATTTTGAAAATTTTCTTTGTTGTTGTTTTTTTTACGTTATAACAATATGCTTTCTACGCGCCACGATGCCACGAAAAAGATTGTTCACTAGTATTTTCATTAAACAACAAATTAAATCGCACAGTCACGTTATCGTTTCGATGAAGAGTTGCATTTTTTAATTTTAAATACCTATGTATCAGGTTTCGGACACTTCACTAACACCTCGCCATGATCACAAAATAAACACTTTTTGTCGTCAAATAATGAAATTTTGTTTGGAATTAAAGAGAACGACATTATTACTCAGAAAATTACACGACAGCAAAGTAAATCAGTAGATGTAGAATCGAGCAAGACTGATTAACAACTAAAAAATAATTTTCAAAACGAGCCAAAAATTTTAAGGTAGGGTTGAATTTTCTATTTGGAAGGTTGTAAAAATTGTTTATGACAGGAAAAAAAATAGAAGAAGAGTTAAACGTACAATTTTTTCAAAATACGAAATAAGTCCCTTTACCTATTTGTATTCATTGATTGAAAGTCATAAAAAAATTTCCTATTTATAGTACTTACTCTCAATATTAGAAAAAACATTTTTTTCCTTATTTTTGTTAAATGGAGAAAGGCTTGGATATTTTTGAAATCATAAAATTTTATAACCCCAGTAAGCCTACTATGTTCATTGTAACAGGTAGAAATTTTTCACGAATCACGACAAGTGCATTTGGCCTTTTTATCGTATTGAAAAAAAAAGGTTGAAGAAGATTTTACTTCTCAGGCAGTATCTGACAATAATTTTGTCATGAATAAAAATACATTTTTTCTGGCTTAATTAATTTTTCGTTGTTTAAACAATAACATCAACAAATATCGGTTGTCATCTTACACTTTTATAATCAGGAAAGCCTTCCGGACATTTAAAAAAAAAACAATTTTGCAAACGAATGCGCCACTATGCCCTGCACTAACTGAGGTATAGCCGCTCAAACTATTTTTTCATTTTTTATAGCTTTACATTGATATAATTTTAGTTTATTTTTTACAGCAAAATTGATTTTTAATCAATAAAAAAAGTATTTTTACGAATGTGTAAATCTGTGTTCGATTTATAAACAAAGTCACAACTAATTATTTTTAAAAATTATTTTTTTACGACCGAAAATATAATTGTCTTTTTTGCAATAAAAGGTATAACTTTATATTAATTTAAGGATTTTGGAAGTTAAGTTAGGTAAAAAAAAATTAATATGAAATGTTCATTATTTATACAAATTATTTACATTGTTTTATATCTCTTTAATAATGTTATCAAATTGGATATCGATTTCTTCATCTATATGTCTTCAAGAACATCATCTGTAATCTCTGTACGTTTTCGCAATTGACCCCAAGTACTGTTTGCAAAATATTGAACAAGTTATTCCTAACTTTCTACAACTACAGCTTCCGTGGCAACCTGTGGTACATCCGCAAGCCACTTTCTTGAGCAAAATCTCTGGTGCTGGGGGTTCATTTGTACCAATTACAATCAATCCATTTTTTTATTTTTCCAACCCCAGTCGAAAAAGTTTAAATAATTACCGTTCCAATGCTTCATTTGGAAATATGTTTGGGGGAATCGCGTGTTAGCAGTAATTGGGCAAGAGCAAATTTTGCACTTTTTGATAGTTTACAGAAAGCTAGAAGCGACTGTTGCTTAAGATCTTATTTAGCTTGCCCTATAAAGAGTAGATAAAATGTATTCTGATTCAGATCCTACTTCATCTTTAGTTGCATTGTCGCGTAAAAACGTGTCCATATAAGATTTTAATTGTAAAATAAATTTGTTAATTAATTTGACAATTTTTTTTCTAATAGTGAAAAATGAGTACATAGTATCGCAGCCGCTTCACGCATGTATAAACCTAAGGTATTAAACGTTGTTCCGGAAAATTAAAACTGTTCCTGTCATAAAATTTTGATGCTATTTGGCCTAAAATTGATTTAAAGAAATATACATTTTGATACTAATCCGGTAAAATTGACAAAATTATAAGAAGATCTACATCTTGGCCAACTACAACTACATTGATTATAGTTTATTTAAAAATGCAAGATAGCACAGTTTTTTATGGCAAAAGTCTATATACAGGATTGTTTAAAGCAGAAAAATGTTCACTAGATTCTAGTATGACCACCCCGAAATAACCTCGAATACAATAGATCATAAAATGTAAATAAGCAAACGCTAAAGGATTAAACAATAATTCTATACCTTAGTGACGGTGAACACGAAATTACTTTAATATAAAAAATAGAAAACTGTCAATATTACAAGTACCCACATTTTTTTATAAAGAATAGTATACTGGATATTAGATTAGGACATTTCCTTAAAATTTAATAATAAATATACACACAACCAAATTTATACAGGGTGTTTCAGATTTAAACGGGCACAGCTCAATGGGAGGTAGAGAACACTTAACTGAGTTCAAAACACCCCTATACTTAGCCTTTAATCTTACTCGTTTTTGAGATATAGGGTGTTTTATGACTTTTTCCAAAACTAAAATCGGCCATTTTCTTTGAACGGCTAGAATTATTTTGATAAAATTTTGTACAAAAGTTACACTCTTAGGTTAATAAAAAGCATAATTTATTTTAAAAAATTCCAGGACAGGGAAACGATGATTTAACTGTGCATGGGTATTAAGTGATTTTTTAAAAATTCCACACCAAACATTTAATGTGTGTTCAAGTCGCTGGATAAATCGAGGCGGTCCCTCCAATTGGCCACCAAGATCTCCAGATCTAACGCCTCTGGATTATATTTTATGGGGCTACCTTAAATCAGAGGTGTACAACGAAGAAATGAATACTCGAGCACAGTTATTGGAAAAAATTAATAATGTATGCAACAACATTAGAAATAAACCGGAAATAATTGACAAATCAGTAAAAAACCTGTTAAAACATTCGCAGAGGCGTATTGACGTTCACGGTGTTCATTTTGAAAATTTACTTCAGTTTAAATTAATTATTTGTTTCTATTAGTTTGTTCTATTATTTTATCAAATTAAGTGAGCCCGGTCCTGTGTAGATGTTCAATTTCTTATTGGAAAATGCAGTAGTTAAAAATAAATAAAGATGGTACCCAATTTGTGTAGAGTTTTAAAAGTACAGGGTAAAATATTTGATTTTAATTTTGTAAATACTGATTTATAATAATGTAGTCGCCATTATAAAAATTTATTGTAAGAACATCAAGATGGTGCCATTAAATATTATTACATTATTTCATTTGTTGATCCATGTACTATTTAAGTGTGCAGTAACATTTATTAAAATCCGATATACAGGGTGATATTCTAGCTAAGAAGAGTAATATAAAAAAAAGAGCGTCCGGTCCTGGAATTTTTTAAAATTAAATTATGTTTTTCATTAACCTAAGAGAGTGTAACTTTTGAACAAAAATTTCATCAAAATAACTCTAGCCGTTCAAACAAAATTGCCGATTTTAGTTTTGGCAAAAAGTCATAAAACACCCTATATCTCAGAAACGAGTAAGATTAAAGGCTAAGTATAGGGGTGTCTTGAACTCAGCTAAGTGTACTCTACCTCCCATTAAGCTGTGTCCGTTTAAATCTGGTAGGTATGATATACCTAAAAAAATCTTTGCAAAAAAAAATCATTTTGTTTTTAAAAATACGAGGTCGTTCCATATAAATTTGTTTGTTTGTATTTTGGGTACTAGCGTCATATAAACTTATTATAATTAATATAAATATAATTATACCTAAATAAATAAGTCGTTTTCTCCCGATAAGGAGTCATCATTATCAGTTTCCTCACTTTCCACAGAAATAATAATTGGTTCTTTTGTTTCCTCTATTAACATATAAAGTTTCCAGAATTTCTCTTCCTCTATTATGGAATGTCTTATAGCGTTTTGCCAATTGTCAGGTGAAATTTTTGATATGGAGTCACATAATAGTTGACGAACATCTTGAAGTGTTGTATTGTTTCTCGCGACATATCCCTTCATTTGAGCCCAGATTAGTTCAGTGGAGTAAATTTCACATTGATAAGGTGGTAACCTCAACACTTTAATTCCGTGCTCTTTTGCTATTTCACCTACACTATACTTCTTGAATTTTGGTGAATCCCTTTTGAGTAATCCCTCTTCTGCCACTATTCCTTTGGTTATTAGCCAATCAGAGAGTTCTTGCTTTTTCCATTTAGTGTTAGATAAAGGTTCCTTTAATCTTGAATGGTAACTGGCATTGTCCATAACTCTTACAGAATTGGTCGGTAATAAATCTATCATTTAACTGAAATAGTCCTCAAAAACATCAGCAGTCATTTCTTAAAGTCTTTCGTAGAATTTTAAACACATTCTAACAAGCCTTTATCACAAATCCTTTATCTCCTACAATATGAGTGATAATTAAACGGCGACCTTTACAATTTGGAAATTTTAAGTCAGTAGACAAACCTTCTGTAAATGCCTGACGAGTATTTGCAACCTGTTTATCTTGTCAAACTTTTTTACAAAATCCTTCATTTATCCATGTTTCATCCAAATAAAAAATATTTTTGTTTTCTCTTCTTAATTTTCTAATTTCACTTAAATATTGCCTCCTCCAACAAATAATTTCACCTTTCTCTATGAGCGCAGATTTTCTCCCAGTTGACATAGTAGGTGGTACTGTAATACTTCCATTCTTTCGTTGTTTCAAAAGTCTATAAATGGTTGCTTCTCCAACTCCGGTCATATTTGAACACTTAGAAACTATACTCCGAACATTAGCATTGAAATGTTCGTGTACAAGAGCGTTATGTACATTTAACACTAAAGTTTTCATATGCACGGTTAAATTACACTTTAATTTCACAGGAGTATAATTAGACGTTTGTACCATTTTTATTGCACTTGTTTAATATCGCTTTTTGTCGCCTATTTATCACAGAACTAACAATTATGCGTGTTAAAATCACAGGACTATTCAATCAGAAATGTAAATCTTAACTAAAATAATTTACAATCTGCATAACACTTTCTGCCGATTAAAAATGTTAATCCTTTTTAAGAAAGTTGAGGGCTACTTAAATTGGTCCTAATTTGTAAATATTTTCTACCTGTACCTGTTCATAACACAGTTGTTCCTAAAGTTTTGGTTAAATTATTTTTCTTAACATAGTTATAGTACTTTTTCAATGTTAATCCATGCTAATTATTAGTTATTAAATATTTTGCTATTAAATTACGCTTTTTATTCTTTTTCACTTAGTGTCGCCTAAATAAAACATTTTTTGGTTTTTCCATGAACGTAGAAAAAATATTGTATGCAACTCGTGCAAAAAGTGTTTATTGCACTCGACGTGTTGTCCAACTCGGCCTGACGGTCGCGTGCAATAAACACTTACTTTTTGCACTTGTTGCATTAATAACTATTAAATTTCCATTACAGTTTTATACATTCGTAAATTATTGAATTTTTATTTACATATTAACTTAAAATACTTTTTCAATGAATAAAAGTCAATTTTGTTTTAAAAAAAAAATAAGAACTAAAACGATATCAAGATAAACGCGATAAAAAGCGAAAAAGTGGCAAAGTTTGACCGATTATGGCTAATATAAATAAAGCCGAGAATGTACTTCATGCTAATAATTCTAAAGTAAAAACTTCTGTATGAATAAAACTTAAAGGTAGTTGCTCATCATGAGTAGGTACCCTTATGTACAATTATTTGAAGTGAGTATAAACTTAATTTTCTTATGAATAAAAATAAATTTGTGTTCAGGCTCCTTCGAGAGATACCTACTCTATTTAGTTTGACCGCAAAGAAATGATGACCGAGTGCAGAGTTTATGAATCTGCGAGCAAAGAAATATTATAAATTAAGAAGAACTTAAAATTTAGAGGTTTTGGGTAGAGCAACTTATTTATTTTAAAATGGTTTTTCAGATTACTTCTTTAGATTTGAACCCACAATGTTGTTGTTTTTTTAAATTAAATATTTTGCTGCGCTCTTTTTAACGGTATAAATAAATATAAAATAATTTTACTATATGTGTTTTTGATAGTTTTTGACTTACTGTATTTAACAATCGCTCTGATATGCAATCTTAAAAAGAAATTAATCGACTTAAATTGAGCCCAAAAACATTGAAAAAATAAAGCAACTGGATTTATAATTTACACTAAGAGAATCTATGAAATAAAATAACGTACATAAAAAGATTTAAAAATTTCAAAGTTGGTTTATTAAAATAAAGTAAAACTGGTTTTCTGAAGAATCTATTTTTATTTTTAATAAGTGAAAATAAGATTCCAAGATGGCAACCAATATTGCAGCTAATACTATTTACAAAAATTGACAGTAATTTTAGTAAATGATAATTTTGAAAAAAAAATTTTAACAATGACCAAATAATTATTGTCTAAAATGTCTAAGATTCATTGTGAAAATATAATTCAACAATTAGTGAAACTTATATTTTTTATAAAAACAACAGTAATTTCATTATTTTTAAAATTTAAAAAAGAAAAATTTTCTCATAAACAAATAGTAATTATTATTATTTTTGCCAAAAAATTCCGCTTCATAGCAGTTTTTAGATTTGAGCAGCAGAAATAATTCCTAAGTCATCAACATCTCTACTTGGCAGATTATTCCAAAAAATTTGTTTTTTCGGTGGCGTAAGCTCCTTAATAATAATCTTTTTTTTGTTTATATCTCTATCGGTTTTAACTTGCTTTGGTAATTCTAATTTTAATTTCGATTTCAAATAATATACTTCAGAAAATGATTATTTTTGTAGTTCAGAGTTTTTTAGAGTCCTTTATAAATTAAACACACTTTATATCAAGTTTTGGCAAGTCTGATCCCTTTTTTCTAATTTGACAACCATTTTCGAATTCTAAGAAATCTTCTGCGCGTAAATTAATGACTTTGTTTACTTATTTGATGTTTCAATTAAATGAACCAGGTCATCGTAATCTAAAATTTCTGGGGTGTGTTTCCATTTTTTTCTATAAGGTCATGGACCGCATCCGTTTTCATAAAGCTGTGTCCAGGCTCAAAATACTTAAAAGTGTTACTTTCTGGTCCCCACACTTCGTTAACGAAATATGACACAAGCTGTAAAAAGGGCCCAGTTTTTATTTTGTGCTGTACAGTTGTTAATCCAAAAAATTACGTGTTTTGTATCGTTATTTAATCTTTTTAGTACATTGTGAAAGGCCGAGACAACGTCTGGCTCATTCCGTCCCCTAATGGCATTATGTGAAAGTACACATTTATTTTCATTTGCTGCTTGCAAGTTGACAAATGTTTCATGAATCGCAACCAATCTGCTGACGAAAAACGATTTTTTTATGGTCATTTTTTGTAATATTAAAATTTTCTGCATGTCAACCGAGTAAATTTCAAAATCTAATGTCTACTTTTTGGAGTCTTCATTATATTGTTTTTTTTTTCTACACTGTATCGAGTTTTATCATTGTCGTATTTCTTGCAAATTCACATACTGCTTTGTTTAATTCTACTAGTCCTGCTTCTTCACCTTCATATTCTTTAGGGTCAGTTAAAATATATGTGTTTGGCACATCATTTTTGTGAACACGATTTTTTTAGATGGAGCACATTCCACACTCATCTTGGGTAGGTGATGCAAAACCTATATTTTCACTGTCGAATATCTTTATATAGCTTCCATAGCCTTTTTTATAAAACTTTGATAGAAAGTCTTTGTACATTTCACGAATTGCTATATCACACGGTAAATACCTGCTATTCGGGGCATGCTCTAAATTATAATGTGACACTTGCGGATGGTAGGAATCAATATGTTTTTTATATCTGCAAATTTTTTGTCTGCGATTGCTCTCACTGTATCAGCCCTTTTTGGCCTCTTTTGTCTTTTAGGTCTTTTAGGTTTACCATTTACTGTTCTCTTTAAGGAATCGGTGATTATGGAGTCAGATCTGAGACCAGGAGTATTCATAAATATACTTTTACAAACCACTATCATGCTTCTGGTTTCATACTGGACAATAAGTTTACTTGCTGCGATCATCTTCTACAGTATCTACATTATCAAATCTACCACCGTATTGCTGGTTTTCGACTGCGAATCTGACAATATATTTTCTGGCTGCCATTCTATTTTAACATTTAGTAAGTTATATACCACCGAAAACTTTCTGGGTACATCTGCATCGACTTTTCTAAATCAGTCCTGTTTCTTTGAAATTTAAATCATTATAATTCTTAAAAATTATTTTTCTTCTATCATCATTAAATCGTTCACGACATTTTTGCCTGCAACTCCTTTTACATGGCTCAAGTAATTAAGGTAGATAACATTTTTTGATTTTCTTAGCTTTTTTTAAAGTCTTTATGTTCAGTCTTTTTATTTTCATTAGTATCATTAGAATCAGGGTTTTCTTTTTGTCTGCGGTCGTCCCTTTGCACCACGATCTGTTTTGGAGGTATTTCTTCTATAGGAGTTATTCCAATTCCGTCTGTTTACTATTGTGTGGTTTTGCTAACATTTCAAGCAGTTTTCTTCCTCGACTAGACATATTTTATTTTTTAGGCGCACTACCAGCTACACTTATAGACAAATATTGAATACTGAATGATTTGTCCAAACTTGCATAAAGTAGGGTAAAGCGGTTTGTTACCCCACCCTATTTTTTGGTAATATTTTAAAAGAAGTCGAGTAAGATATATATCGACTATCGTTTTAACGAGGGTAAGTAAAGTTGATTGATTTTTTGTTTGTATTTTATAGTACGTACCATAAAGTAAATCGACTCACTTGTTTCTTAAATTGCACTAGTGTCAAATCTTCTCAAGTAACTCGAGTAAATTTATTTATACAAAGGTAAATTATAAATAAGAATAGGATAATACAAAACTTTGCAAGTAAGAAGATTTACTAAAATATTTTTCGACGAGAAGTAGAGAGGCTAAAATGTAGTTGTAAATAACTTGGTAATGTAACACCATTTAATTACCAGGATTGGTAAAAATATAGTGTCGAAAGACAGGCCCAAATATAGATAAAAAGAAAGAATCAAGTAAGTCGAGTTACTTGAATCTTTGTTTTTGAGGCAGTACTGTACAGTACTATATCATTTTACAAAAGAAAACATAGAGTGTTTCGAACCGTTTTTTGGGCGAAGAGTCCACTGAAAGAAGAAGCAGTGCGATATGTAAAGTTTACAATTTAAAAATATTCTTGAGATATGTAACAGACCCAGGTTTTTAATTTGAAGTAGAAGATTTGGGAGGCCACTATCTTCTGTTTCAAAAGTTGTGACGCAGGTTATGAATAAAATTATCGAAAAAAACTAGCTTTGAAATGAAATTTCCTCATAGTGCTGCAGATATTCGTATGGGAAAAGAAAAGTGGCAAACAAGATAATTTTTCATATGCAATAGGTGCCAATAATTGTATTCACATAAGTTTAGAATAAAGAAGCTCCGTGGTTATGGAAATGAATACATAAGTCGAAAAGGGTATCCTAGCATTAATGTACAAGCCGCATAGAGGCCTCATGGTCCAGATCTCTTCATAATGCCGTAATATAGTGTAATCATAAATTTACAAGATTTTTTTAAACAGTCAAGGTTTACTAGGCGTAGCCAGTAAATAGGAGTATCTGCTCACTTTTATAAGAGCACTTACTCGCTTAAGCTGGATACATTTTATTCATATAGATTGAAGTATAAACTTCTATTTCATGCTCATGCTCTTGAGTATATGCTTAGAGTATAAACTTAAATTTTAATCATATCACTCTATATCTCAGTCCGTCTCTATCCAAAAAACTTTTTAACACACTATTATAAAAGAAATTTAATCTACTTGTTTTTATATAAAACAATGCATATATATTTACTTAGAAAACGCAAAAAAGTAAAAAATTATATTTTTTAATATTTTCGACATTAAAAGAAAATTCAAATTTTAAAATTTTATTTCTATTAAATCTATTTCGATGAGAAATCGCTCACTCTACAAAATATTTCCTATTAACTACACATGAATTTTGCTTCGTTTTCGAGATATAATTAAAAAACTGTAAGGATTGTATTTTCGCCCCTATCTCTAATTTCCACCCTCTAATATTATAGCACTCTGCTATTTATTCACCTTTAATGACCGTTTGAACGATTAATGCGATAAAAACCCGCGATGGTGATAGTTCCTTACTGTCCTCTTTTTTAAGACTTAATCAATAGCCTACAGACTTGCTAACTTTTGGTAGTGCTTATCTCACTTCCATTTATTTTTATTTTTAGAAAAAAATATGTAGGTAAATATTAAATTTGTATTTTTTTTGGAGTCACATAGAATTTGATTTATCTTTTTTCTAAAAAAAAAAAAAAAAAAAATGAGAAAGTTGTTAAAAAACAGCTAAATCCAATTTTGTAAATGTGGTCCTTATAAGGAATACAGATTTAAGCTTTACCTACACATACACATATCTACAAATATCTACCTACACGTACAATATGCTTAAAACAAACTTTTTAGCTATTTATATTTAAATTCAAAGAGGTTTTTAACAATTGTTATTATTTTGAGTAACCATGTACTAAAAAATAATAATTTTTTAGGGGAAAGTGCCGAGGACACTGAAGCTAGAAACCTGTTGAACAAATTTATAGGATCTCAAGTTTTGCTGTCGGGAATGGAAAATCGAGATACCAGCACCAGTAGCTCCAAAAGAACAGCAAAATGTACCGAAGTTGTACCGGCGAGTACTACCTCCACAAGAAAGACAATTAAAATTACAAAAACAATCACGGTAAGTTTATTTAAATGAGTTATCAATTTTTTTCCTACCTTGTAATTAAATTTTGTTCTGATCGTGTGACACATATTCTTGTTGCAAATAATCTAATAAAAAATGTTTATATAAAGAAAAAGAATGAAAATAAATATAAATCGGTAAAGACGGATATTCTTAATAATTGGTGAAAAGCTCTAAACTAATTACCACAAAAATTTCAGGCATTAATAGAAAACCAATTAAAATCGTTCATTTTCAGTCGCATGTATCAGCATATCCAATCAGCTCTGACTTACACTGATAAGTTCCCTAGGGGTGTTACCACTTAAGTCAAGTTTGCACCAAACAAACTATTATGTATGATCTATTACATCTATTTTTTATTCCGCTAAATGATAAAACTCAAAATTGGATGTTTCGTTTAATAACTATTTTAATATTTATTTATTAAAAAGTATATAGATCAGGGACATAAAGATAGGAAACGCAACGATCACAGCAACGATAGTGTCATCTATGCATCTCAGATGTTAACTAAAGATACACGTCGTTTGTAGATGGACATTAGACGTTGACAGCAGTTGACAGTTTGTGAAAATAAATATCAATTAGTTGTATGTATATCGTAGAATACTGAATTTAAATTTTAATTTCAAGAATGGTTTATATTGTAAGATGAACTAAGCGAAATGGTTATGGTTGTTTTTACGTGGAATTTCAGGACATTAATTACATTTTGTAATATTACACTGAGCATTACTCACACATGCCAGATCGTGTGTCAGATGAATAAATTTCACAACTCCAATGTGGCGTTTCTTTACCAAAGTAAAATCTAGCCACATAAATAACAAATAGTAGCCAACTTTTGTCACAAATTAATTATTTATTATTTATTGTTTTAGAGTAAGAAAATGGCTAAGTTGGTAATATATGTATTGCAAGAGATCTGAGGGATTTCTATACTCATCTGACAAAGAAAAAAGCTGTATAGTTTTTATTTCATTAAATATTTCTTTGCCGTCAATATCAGATTCTTTTTTGGCTTCGTAGGTAGTATTTTACAGTGGGTCAAAAGGTATCTTCAGAAAAATTCAGAATATTCCTAAAAAAAATGAAAAAAAATTCATCTCTTGCAAGGCAAGGAACTTAACGTTTGAGCAATTATTCTGTTGAAAAAGTTTATTTTAAAATTTTGTTTAGGGTTTACAATTGATTCATACCGATACATGTTCATTGTCAGAAGGTTTTGGTGGAATTCTCGGGCGAATATTTTTTAACATATGTAGAAAAGTACATTACAGTTCTAAATTTGATGCTTCACCTGTAGCTTTATTTAGAACTTCGTTACAATTGTCATCGCTTCGGTAATTTAATAAAATAATTTAATAGGTTAAAAATTGTGAAAATCGAAATCCGAAAGATCAGAATTATCTGAAATAAGTTGTAGAACAATTTTGAAAATTCGGAAACAAATCTCAAAAATCGCCCTACGAATTATTAAAATCATCCATGAATTATAAAGGTAAAAACAAATACTTAAAGATTTGAAAAAAACCTGTTGCCACCGGGATTCGAACCCAGGCATACTTGTTATGTACACAAATATCCTTACCGCTAGACCATAACGACATTGACCGTCGAGATTCCTAGACAGGTAATTTGATATACCAGTTTGGGCAAGACGCCGTTTCAGGCTCCTAGAAGTATTTGAAGATTTGAGAACAAGTTTAAAAAGGCTTCTAGTACACCTTCATTCCTTCTAAATTTTACACCACTCTCCAAAAACTTGTTCGCACTATAATTTTGAATTTTTTCATGTTTTTAAATAAATCATGTACTTTTGTTGGGAATTTATAAAAAAAAATACGCGTGTCACTCGGGGACTGCCGCGGTAAAGCTATTGCATAACATTTTTTATCAACTTATGCAATTTTTTACTTATTTTATTTATGCAGGTATTTTTTTTTTCTTTGATATTAATTCAAGTTACACTTTTTGAGCGTGGTGACCGATAAGAAAACAATTTTTTTTTTTTTTATTGAATAAATCAGATGTTAATATTGTTTAAAATATTTTTATTATCTTACAATACATGTAAGTTATTCAGGCGATTTTTCGATTTTTTAATTTTTGGATTCTCCGATTTTTCGATTTTTCGATTTTTCAATTTTTCAATTTTTCGATTTTTCGATTTTTCGATTTTTCGATTTTTCGATTTTTCGATTTTTCGATTTTTCGATTTTTCGATTTTTCGATTTTTCGATTTTTCGATTTTTCGATTTTTCGATTTTTCGATTTTCTTTTATTGAATAAATGAGAAGTTCATATTATTTAACGCCGCACCGCTGTGCCGGTCGGAGTGGGGGTGTTAGGTTTTTTTTCGTTACGGTTTCGTTTTTTTTTTTTCTTGATTCGGTCGCCGCTCTCAAAGCTCGCAATAAAAGCTATACAATAGCTTAAAACAAAAATTACAAAATTAAAATGATGAATATAAACAAGATTACATTATTTTTTAAAGATCATTAAAAAATGTAAAATATAGTCTAAACAAGTTTCTGGTGTTACTTATCGATGCAGTACGCCACTGGCAAAGTTAATTTAACTGATTTCTTTGCTGGTAGGTGTATCTTATGACACTAATAATTTTTGAATTTTTAACTTTAACGCCCTGTATTTCGGAAACCAGCAATATTTTATCCAAGCACGTGTCGTTTAATCGCCTTATTTTGAATCAGGGGATTTTTAGTTGTTCTGTATCCTATTTTAAATGTCTGTTAATCGTAATAATATGGTGCTATTTAATTTCGTATAACCCTTAGGTTTAATAACTCATACAAGGTACCAATCTTTGGAAAATAAAACTCGTGGATCGCATTCATTATAATTATTTTCGTCATTGGGACTGACAGTCGTGGTATTTTAAAAACTTGTCGATAATAAGTGTACCACGTTTTGTTTCGTATTATCCTTGGAAATATAAGTTTGGATACTTTCCAGTTATTCTTGTAGTCGTTCTGGTTTGGAGATGTATCAACTCGTGAAATATGAATACTAGTTCACCCTGGTGATTATGTATCCTTGGTGCTGCATTTGTAGTAGAAAAATCAAAGTAAATGTAGATTTATTGATATTATTTGGTCCAGTGACCCACCCTGTATAGCAACAAACTATGTGTCTATTAGAAAGTTTCTTTTCTTTTTGACATACTTATGATGAAATATTTAAATTTAAAGGTCCGAAATCAATGTGTTCCATGTTTTGAAATGAAAGAGACCTACCTATTTGATTTAGTACAGTAGTGGGGTAGCCTAAAGTTGTACTGTTCTGAAACTATTATTTTTATTACCTTTTAAATGTTCAATTAAAAGTAAATATAAATGACATTAAGCCATATTTAAAAACAATTTTTATTTTTATCGCTATTAAGTGTTTCAAAAAGCTAATTAAATATCAATCAGGATCTCATATCTCATATTTTTTATTTTCGAAATTAGTTGCTGGTCAAAAGTGAACTGTTGAAAAACAACCCAATAAACAATTAATTATTGTTTCTTTGTTACACCTTCCGTTGTACAAATGCCAAGCGTAGACATATTTGGTTATTTTTTGCTTAAAATATGAGCAAACTATCTATAAGACTACCTTTATCCGCAAGGTTGCCAGTCAACAAAACTGTAAACGAAAGGCGGCTAATTTTGGACGCCGTGACGTCAACTTTAGACGCCGATTGCAGGCAGTATGGCTAGTGGCTGTGTTCTTAATAATTTTGTGAAGTGAACACCGCGATTTCTAACACTCAGTCGTTCAAAACTTTTGCGTATTTTTTTGGATTACCCCTTCTTTGAATTTGATAGGTAAGACATTGTTCTTTGATAAAATTTCTAATACTATTGACAGCAATACTTGAAAAAGGTTTCTTCTATTTTTTTGTTAATTATTACAAGGTCAACTATTTATGTTTAAATATATACATTGCAAAAATAAATCAACGTCGACGCAGCATAACATGTGGACTTTTTTGGAAATTTTTTGTCTGTGTTTACATGCAAGTCGAAATTTATGGGGTACCATTTTAGGTATCACTGAATAAGATGCATATGCGTAAACAAGTATTATGTTCTTCTTTTGAATTTAATAATTTTATCTTGATTAGATTTTTTAAATAAAATTTTTAACGATTAATAATGATTTTATCTAGTTTAGTACTCATAATGAAAAACTAATTAGGCTAAATGGCAATGCTGCACTTGCATAATTTTGATATCCAACAAATTGCTGTATATGGTTTGTAGTAAATATAATAGCTTTGCTGCTTTTATATTATTAAATTTGCATAAAATTTATTTCCTACTATTATATGTAATTTAAAAATAATAAACTTTATGTTCCAACTATTTTCTCGGCATAATTATATTAATTATCATGTATACGGGGTATTTTTGTTAGGATTTAACATTGGTTTAAAGCCAGAAATGGACTGTATTTATTGTTATTGCATTTCTATTTAAAAATATTTAAAAACGTTAAAATATTTTTTTAATTAAAATGATAATAGAACCTCTATAAACATTATAGTTTTAATTAAGATCCTGATACTACGTTATGTTTTATTATAGTGATCTACAAAAAATATTTCTAAAGTAGGCCACGGCCGATAAAGACAGATACGAGTCATGTCCGTGATAACTACGCACGACTCCAAGTTATATGTATGTGATGTGTTAATACGCTTAGATCTAAAAGATATATTGTGCCCTTTCTGATGCAAGTGGTTTCGATTTCTATGAGTACCCTTCGAACCCTATATTTTCCTAAAAGCCGTCGTACATTGCAACCTGTTTACTGCATGTCTATTGCTTGCAATTGCACGTCCTTCGAACACTGTAACATTAGCATGTTTTTAAGAATTTTTCTTTAAAGCTTGCTGTCATCTGTCATTGCTACCAACATTGCAAATTCTGACAGTTTCGACTTTTGACAGATGATCGACCTTTGCTGTTGATAAATCTTTCATTTTGTTTTTTGACTTAATTGTAAACGAAAATTGTAACGTATTACTGTTATGAAGAAGATAGATTTAGCCCATTTGGTAGACGCTGAGACTATTACAATAACAAAGTATTGATACCAAACTACTTTTGTCTTTTTATTATCATGAGTACTACATTCATTTGTATGAAATTTTAGGTTGTTTTCATAAAAAGTCCCTAAAAGTTACCAAAATTGCACGCAATTGACCTTGAAAATTAGAAATCGTTCTATATGTTTCCTTGTCTGTTTATAGCAGAAAACATACAACAAACACTTCGAAAGGCTTGCGCAGTAGTCACAAAAAAAGGCTAGCAATGGAATTGCAAGCGACATGCTGTAATGTACGAGCCCTTTACAAAATTTTAGAATTTGAAGCAGTGTCAAATTGGCTAGATCATCCTTCCAGGTATAATACGTTTATTTTCTGTAGAGCTACACATTCAGCAGAGTCTAAACTCATTTACTTCCATTAGTTTAATGTTTCTTTAAGACTGTAATAACTACTCGGTAAGGATGTCATTAACATGGCTAGCTTGTTCTAGATAACACCATTCGACTTGTTTTGCTTGTATAGTCACCAAAACGGCCTTAGTCTGACGAAAGCTCTCCATTTGTCGGATCTTCTACAGAAATGGAGCAAAATTGTTCCAAAAATGTTTAATTTTTTTGGAGGGGTATAATCAGATCATACCCCACAGTTTTTGTAAAGTAAACATTTTAACGTACTAAATTTAACGACATTTTTTCGCGTTCCAAATTTCTTTTATTAAAAAAAAAGTAAGAATTAACGATTTTTACAAATTCCGTTTTCTCAGTTAACATCGTAATAATTCTAAAACCAATTGAGATATCGATTTAGTTCTTTTTTATATTTTTATGTTAAAGTGCAGTGTTAACTGGTTCTAACAATGCTAATTTTATTACTAGAAGTTCTTAAAAACAAAAATTTGAGCTGCCTCTTGCCATTTTCGAGTTCAGAATTTATTAATTATATTATGTGCCAGCTTGAAGGAGCGCGCTTGATACATTCAGACTAGACGCCGAATTAAATAACAATAGGTAATCTTAATGCTTAATGTACTGAATCAATTTGGTTTAAATATGAATGTTTAAGGCTTAAGAATAAAAGTATATATAGTAATTTAAATATCATAATATATTAAATTACATTTTCATCATCATCCGATTCATGTACACATCAGGGAATTGCAACATTTTTATAGTTTATTTGATAATGCATGATGGCAAAGATCTACGTACAGGATTGTTCAGAGCAAAAAAAAACCTTCTTATCTAAATTTTCACTGAATTTTAGTATGAACACCCCGAAAAATATCGAATAAAATACATCATAAAATGTAAATGGGCAAACCCTAAAGTATAAACCAATAATTACATACGTCAGTGACGGGGAACACGAAATAACTTTAATATAAAAAATAGTAAATATTAAGTACCCACATTTATTTTTATAAAAATAGTATACTAGATATTAGGTTTGGCCAATTGGCAATGCCAAGGCCATACATTTTAAATAAAAAAAAATAGATATTAGGTTAGGACATTTCCTTAAAATTTAATTATAAACATACACACAACACCCAAGGATCTGTACAAACTTGTACAAGGTACAAAGGTGACAGAGTAGGTGCTATGAACTAACATGAGGTAAAACACAATAAGCCAATAGGCTTCAGTGTTATTCGGAGACACATAGTCAGACGAGCCCAGGAGAAAGAAAAAAACACACAACACAAAAATATGATATTTTCAAAAAAATCTCTCAAAAAACACTCATAATACGAGGTAATTCCATATAAATTTGTTTGTATTTCGGGTACTATCGTCATATGAACTTATTATATTTAATATAAATATAGAGTTACATAACTAAATAAATAAGTCGTTTTCTCCCGATAAGGAATCATCATCATCAGTTTCCTCACTTCCCACAGAAATAATAATTGGTTCTATTATTTCCTCTATTAACATATCAAGTTTCCAGAATTTCCCTTTCTCTGCTATGTCATGTCTTATAGCGGTTTGCAAATTGTCCGGTGAAATTTTTGATATAGAGTCACATAATAGATGACGAACGTATTGAAGTGTTGTATTGTTTCTCGCGACATTTGAGCCCAGATTAGTTTAATGGGGTTAAGTTCATAGTGATAAGGTGGTAACCGCAACACTTTAATTCCGTGTTCTTTTGCTATTTTATCTGCACTATACTTCTTAAATTTTGGTGAATGTTTCTTACATAACTGCAATGGCTCTTTTTTGAGTAATCCCTCTTCTGTCACTATTTCTTTAGTTATTAGTTAATTAGTGAGTTCTTTCTCCATTTAGTGATAGATAAAGGTTCCTTTAATCTTGAATGGTAACTGGCATTGTACATAACTATTAAAGAAGTGGTCGGTAATAAATCTCTCATTTGACTGAAATATTCCTCAAAAACATCAGCAGTCATTTTTTCATGGTAGTCATTCGTAGAATTCAAAACAAATTCTAACAAGCCTCTATCAACAAATTTTTATCTTTTCCAACATGAGTGATAATTAAACGGCGACCTTTACCATTTGGAAATTTTAAGCCAGTAGACAAACCTTCTGTAAATGGCTGACGAGCATTTGCAACCTGTTTATCTTGTCAAACTTTTTTTACAAAATCCTTCATTTATCCATGTTTCATCCAAATAAAAATTATTTATGTCTTCTCTTCTTAATTTTCTAATTTCCCTTAAATATTGCCTCCTCCAACAAATAATTTAATCTTTCTCTATGAAAGCAGATTTTCTATCGTTCTTTTTCCAAACGAAGTCTAATTTTTCTAACGTTTTTCACAATTTGTCTCTTTTAACGTTTGGCAAAGTTTAGTCTCCATTAATGTCTACTAAAAGTTTATCCAAAGTAGGTATCTTTTTTTGTAAATAAAACAAATGCATTGCATATCGTCTATTTGAATGGGTTTTCTCCCAGTTGACGTAATACTTCCATCTTTTCGTTGCTTCAAATGTCTATAAATGGTTGCTTCTCCAACTCCGGTCATATTTGAATACTTAGGAACTATACTCCGAGCAGTACTATTGAAATGTTCATGTACGAGAGCACCATGTACATTTAATACTAAAGTTAAATTGGTTAAATTGGATTTTAATTTCACAGGAGTATAATTAGACGTTTGTGCCATTTTTATTGCACAAATTCATTTGATTAATATCGCTTTTTATCGCCTTTTATTATAGAAATGACAATTCTGCATGTTACAATTACAGGACTATACAACAGAAATGTAAATCTTAACTAAATCAATTTAAAAAGTTGAGGGCTACTTAAATTGATTTTGAATTGTAAATATTTTATACCTGTTGAGAGTGTTGAGATTACATATTTACTTTATTTTTGTTGATTAAAATGACTAGAAGGTTGATTTACAAAAATAAAATTTGATTAAACTTACAACCTTACTTTCTAGTCTAAATCAGAACAAAATAATTAAAACACAATACACAACAAAATAACCCCCTTTTTGAAAACTAAATAACTCTAATGAACAATTTAAACACTGCAAATCCTTAAGAATAAAGCTGGATTTATAAACTACGATCAGTTGGCGCTCAGTTCGAGTTGGCAAGACATAACCACAAATTCCACAAAATAAAATAATATTTTATTATTTTTGTTTTAATTATATTTGTAGATGGTGTTGGTTATAAACTAATTCTAAATCCGTTATAATTTCTTATTTAAAACATACTTACCGTGTCATTCTGCTCTGTTTATGTTGAACTCGAACTGAGCGTGAACTGAACGCGAACTGAACGTAGTTTATAAATCCACCTTAAATAATTATTTATTAGGCATTCCAACGACCTGTCAAACAATAGGTGCCAGTGGGAAATTCTTGTATATCTAAGGGGGTAGCGACATAATCTTGCAACTTAGACGCTATTTTTATTCGAAGTAGTACTCGCCAAGCCTGCCAATTTATAAAGAAATGTATGGGTGGGTTTTTTAAATATTATTTTTATTGTGTTTGACATAAAATATTTAAATGTAATCCATTATTCATGATTTTACGTAAAGTAGATAGAATACACCATATGTCGCCACCCTTAGATATACCAAACCTGCCCACTGGTAATTCATTTGTTTGGAATGCCTAATTATGTTCTAATCGTGGTTCTAATTGTCAATAAATTGATGCATATGCAACTAATGATGCAATAAAGTAATATTGGTTGCCTAAATGTCAGTAACGTTTAACCAAAACACAATTTTAGTCAAAATTAGAAAAAATATAGTATGTAACACGTTACGAAATGCCATTTTATGTAACTCGCTCTGCTCTTCTCGCAAATATTTATTCGTTACATAAAATATGGCATTTCGCAACTGGTTTCATAAATAGCTATTATAACACTCGACATTAATTTATTGTAATATTCTGTTCTGACAGTTTCTGCAACTATCTTTATTCCATGCAAAAGGCATATTGCAAATGAGTATAAAATATTGTCGAGTTGTGCCTCACTTTTATCATCCAATCCCTCGGTAACTGCAAACTTTGAATATCATTGTGAGAAAAAACCTCTCTTATATGCACATTAATACATTTTTTTTTTTAATATGTAATTGTTTTCTTATTTTTTTGGTGAAATGTGCAAAATATGTATGTAAGTAAAATGATAAATTTTACCTATATTCCGCCCTCTAAATATATATGTTCGAGAGTGACTTATTTATTTTGGCTCAACTACTTGTTGACGTTCTAAATTTTTAGAATAGCCATCTTTTGATTAAAAAATAACAGTAAATATTTATTTCCCAGGAACCAAGTCCTTATTGCATTGATTTCTAAAATGGTTTTATTGACAATAAATATCAAACTTTACGTATTAAGCGTGGGTTTTGGCATTAACAAATATACACAACTACAAAATATCGGTAGATATAAATAGAAAATGTTTATAATTAAAACATAAATTTATTAATGAAATAATTATACACAAATTACCAGTTTATCTCTGATTCGGTGTCCAGTTTAAAAAATGCATAATGCATTTTTTCATATTGATTAATTTTAATGTGGATTATTTGAAATACACTTATTGTGAAGTTAGCTACAAAATTCATAATTTGGCGGTGTGACCACTAAACTTCCCACCAGTGAAACTCTACAAAATCCTCCGACCCAATAAAAAATGGCACACCTGTCTGTTGTATAGAGGCAATACAACGCATGCGCATTACGAAGTATTTGGAAGAAATTCATCAAAAATTATTCAGATGCATTATTGGTTGCCTATATCAATTATCAGGACTGGATCGCCTCGCTCGCTCACCCGCCCGCGTTTTTATTGTTACGATACTTTCTTGTCTTAAACTTTTTTATTCTAAAATTAATTTTAACGAAGCTGTAGCGGGTAAATTCTGTGACTTGACTCAGGTGTTAGATTGTGTCAATCAGAATATTGTTGCAAAAACGCGAGTTTACGGAATCGAAGACCAAGCGATGATTTGGATTAAATATTATTTTTCAGAACATAAACCAATGGTAAAAGCTACTAAGGACTCTCAAGTTTTAGATATAAATTGAGTAATCCCTCAGGGTTCTGTGTTGGGTCCCATTTTATTCCTTATTTAAATAAACTTAGCTAAAACAGTTTGCCTTTTAAGATATCTTCTTCATTATTACAATACAGCTGGATAGCAGTAATATTCTGGTGAAATGGTGAAACCTATCATCATTCTTTGCAAAATATCCTATTTTACTATATACCATTTTCAATCCTTTAATTTAATGAACAATTTTCTAGTCTAGTCCATTGTGTTAATTTGCCCAATTTTAATACCATTTTTCTTCTCACGTCTTTCATTTAATTTTTTTTTATCTTGTCAGAGAAGATTACTTTTTATTGTAGTTCTAGTACATCCCCAAATTTTTAATTAATTTTTCATCTATCCATCCACTTTATTTCTAAAGTAGCGTCCACTTGAAATTTAAAAAATAAAATAAAAAATTTAAATAAGTAAGCACAAAAAAAATATAATTTCAAAAAGAAGTACCATTTCATAAAGTGCTTTAAAAAGCTTCCATAAAGTAGGTACACAGTTTTAGTAACAGAGATAATATACACACACAAACCTTTAAATATATTAAAAATAAATATTGTGAATTTTTGTGATATTGACTTTGGCAGCATTTCATAATCCAACTAGTGTGGATTCGGAGGGTTCCACGTGTTAGTATCAAAATAGATTTCCAAAAAAATTATCGATAAGCTGTACATATTCACTTATGATCCTAGAAAAACTAATTTTAAATAGATTTATTTTTTACTCTTACTACCAATTTAAAAATATGTTTTTACGATCATATATTACTCGTCGCTATGTTATACTACCTTAGTATATGTTTAGATAAAACATGTATATATGCGTTTGAGTAAATATTTAAAAACTGTTACCGAACCTTAGTTTTATTGAGTTCAACTTAAACTACAAAGGCAATTTTAAAACTTAGAAGTAAAAAAAGGTTACACCCTTTTATAAGGGTCTAGATGGCTCAGTGTCTTTTTAATCCATGCGTCCAGAGTTTTTCTTATAATTTAAAATAAACATGTTCTCCATAAACAGAGAATTATTGTATTAGAAAGCTATAGATTTTTAAATAAATCATTTTCAATGGACTCAAATATTAACAGAAATTGTATTAATTTACTTTGGAAGATTTTATTTATTTTTTAGTTTCTTCTGTTTTTCTTACATTTGAGCTAAATATTTCAAAAGAAAAAAATGAAAAAATAATTAGAGAATTAATTTTTCGGTATGTTTAAAAAAACACTTTAATAGAGCAATATTTTGTATTATTGTCACCTAATAAACTGATATAAATACTATAATGCAAGCCGTTTTCGGCCAGTCTGGTCATGCTCTAATCTCTTAAGTCCCTCTCTGCCTTGTTTAGGTTTATAAGGCTCAAATTGCCCGATTACCAAAAATATTTAAATACATAAGTCTAGAAATTATAGATAATTGCAGAAAAATTAAAACTTTTTTGGCCATTGGAACTTACTGGAGTAATCAGTATGACCCTAAGGCTGGAAAGTTTGGAGACCCCTGGTCTAGAACGCAGTAGATTATTCATTTAATAATACTAAATTGCAACTTTAGGCGAAGGATTTTTGGTGGGAACATCCAGAGCCTTCACCATTTTATATTAATAAGCTGTGTGTTGGAGAGTCAGTTAAAATTGAGACATAACTATGAGCAAGTTGATATAGTAAATGTCCACATACATTAGTATTTTAGTAAATATCTATATAAATTAGTATTGAATACAAATAAATTAGTTTTTCAATAAATTAGCTTATAATTATTATATAAATAAATTAAAATAATCAAACTGTTTTCACATTTTTTATGTTTAAATACCATAGATAAAATGTAAAACTGTAAAATACATCAATAACAAATGTTGTGTGATATATGGCTCTGTTTTATTTACTTTTTTACGTCTTGTTCAGATTTGAGTTGGAATTATTTTCCTTTTTTTATTGTGTATACAAGGGTAGCCCATTAATGTGTGAAAGTCCAATATCTTGGTTGTTTAGGAAAATTCGAGAAAATGTAAAATTTTAGGGTTTGTAGAGGCGCCATTAAAACTAGTTAAAAATAGACTTAAGTTCATTGAGCAAACTTTCCATTTATTGGTCCATCTAACTAGAGAAATACGAGCAGTTTGGAGTTTTCTTACTGATCTCTCTTGGTCCTGATCAATTGTAGGGAGAGCAGTATCATCAGCAAATGTAGCTAGAGTCATATCTTCCAGAGTTGGCTAGTCACTAGTGTAAAGTAAGTATAAGATGGGTCCAAGAACACTTCCTTGAGTCACTCCAGCTCTTATTTCTTTTAAATTAGAATATTCGTCTTCCTGCTTGATTCTGAAAAGCCTGTTTGAGATATATGATGTTATGATCTCCACATATTGCTTCGGGAGCATTTCTTTTTTTTAGTTTGTGAACCATACCTTCATGCCACACCTTGTCAAAGGCTTCAGCAACTTCTAAAAATACTACTAAGCAGACTTGTTTTCGTTCAATAGTAGAATGTTTCTGTCGAAATCCGAATTGGAAATCAGGTATCAATTTTGTATCTTCTATCAGAGGTCTTAATATATTTAAATCAAAATTTTCTTCAACTTCAATAAAGTTAGGAGAAACTTTTCTTGAATTAAAAAAATCTAGCAAGTCAGGGACTTTTTTGGGTGCGTGGGCCAGTAAGTAGGCTTACTTATAGAGTGATAATTTCAATTCTTTTGACGGATAGATTTTCTTAATTCACTACCTTTGGTCGTAGTTAGTTTGGATACCAAGTCAACATGTTAAGATCTCTCCCGACGATAAACCTCTCTCCAGGATGTTGCAGAAGGCTTAGGTAGGCTTCTTCCTTAAGATTACGCCTGGGTTGACAGAAGACTGCACCAATGCTTAATTTCTGTTTTGTAGACATAATGCCTACCACTGTAAATTGAATATCTAACCGTTGTAAGTGACTTTCTTCAAAATAATTGATTTCTTAGTAATTATAACAGCACTACCTTAGGCACCTTTGGATCGATCTTCTGGATGAATAGTATAGTATATTTTATAACCCCTTATAGTGGATTTTATTTGTTGCACTAGGTGTAAGTTTTCTGTACTAATCGCATTTGATTTCTTCAGTGTAGCTTCAAATGTTTGACTGCAGCACACGTATAGCATATACTTTTGACGAGTATGACAGTTCGAATACAGTATCGAGTGTGACACTAGACAAATAAAATACACTATTAGGCATTCCAAACAAATTAATTACCAGTGGGTAGGTTTGGTATATCTAAGGGTGGCGACATATGGTGTATTCTATCAACTTTACGTAAAATCATAATTAATGGATTACATTTAAATATTGTATGTCAAACACAATAAAAATAATATTTAAAAAACCCACCTATACATTTCTTCATAAATTGGCAGGCTTGGCGAATACTACTTCGAATAAAAATAGCGTCCAAGTTGTAAGACTATGTCGCTACTCCCTTAAATATACAAGAATTTCCCACTGGCACCTATTGTTTGACAGGTCGTTGGAATGCCTAATTAATATAAGACTGACTTGTCATATGTGTATTAGGCATTTCAACGACCTGTCCAAATGGCTACCAGTGGGTAATGACAGTTTAGATATGGCAACCCTGTCATGTTGTCATTAACAAGGTCAATGATACATATATAGTTATATAGATTGCTCAAAGCTGGTCGTTTACGAGCGGCCATATTGCCTGGCAAATACTTATTAATTTGAATCGGTTTAGCAAAAATGTGTTTTAAAACCAATTTTTAGCCTTTAGATATTTTAACAAAAATAATTGCTTACATTTTTACTTCAAGGCATACGCTTATGTTTATTTTGAAAAATATGGATAATCAATCTATGTAACTATCTATTTCATTGACCTTGTCAAATCACCAGGCCTACAGGGTTGCCATAATTTTACCATATCATAACCCGTCAGAACCCACTGGTAGCCATTCAGTTTGGAATGCCTAATTAGATATGAGATATTTATGCTGGGTGTTAAGGAAAATTTTCTGATTCATATTTCTTTGTTGAGAAGGCCATTAACATTCCATGTAGCGATTCTTAGATCTTTAAAAGTCATAAAATGTACTTTTTGGGTATAGCTCCAGTACTTCTGTTTAATTTTAAACTGTTTTTATTTGTATAACTTTAAGTTTACACTTAATATGCGACACTTGATCTTGGCCTACATACATACCTTACTGTTTGGAAGACAAACATGAACTATGCCAGGCAACATAAAAATTATTATTTTTTAAATGGAACACCCTGTATATTATTTTATTTTGAATTCTAATAATAAGACATTCCAAACAAAATGGCTGCCAGTGGGTTTTGACAGCTTATGATGTGGTTATGAAATGGCAATCTTGTAGGTCTGTTGATTTGACAGCGCTAATGATATAGTTATATAGATTTATCATTCATGTTTTTCAAAATAAATATAATCTTATGCCTTGAAGTAAAAAATGTAATAATTTTTTTACTACATTCAAAGGCTGAAAATTGGTTTTAAAATACATTTTTGCTAAACTGATTCTGATTAATGAGCACTTGCGAGGCAATAGGTCTTTTCCTTTGCATCACACAGATAAGAAAGAAATAACTGAAATAATTAAAGAACTCAAAAATGATAAATCTCCCGGAACAGATGATATAAAAGCAGAATATATTAAATCAATTACAAAGTATATTGTAGACCCACTAGAACACATAATAAATAGATGTCTAGACTATGGGACTTGGCCTGAATCGTTCAAAGAAACAATAGTGTGCCCCATATATAAAAATGGAGAAAAAACATCAGTTAATAACTATAGGCCCATATCTCTTATAACTCATTTATCAAAAATCCTAGAAAAAATCCTAAAAAAAAGATTAATTAGCTTTATAGAAAAATATAACCTAATATCCAAGCAACAGTTTGGATTTAAAGAAAATACTTCAACTGAGGATGCTATACTAGAACTAACGGAGAAGATCCACTCATCATTAGAAAAAGGAAAACCCTGTCTTTGTCTATTTATAGACCTAAGTAAAGCATTCGACACGGTTAATCACCGCCTGTTGCTGAAAACTTTGGAAAATATTGGAATTAGAGGAAATTGCCTAGAAATATTTAGGAGTTATCTGAATGAGAGAAAACAGCTAGTTAAAATAGGTAATGAATATAGCAATTTTGAATACATAGAGTGTGGCGTACCCCAAGGTACAGTTTTGGGACCCTTGTTGTTCAATTTGTATATAAATGATATATTTCAATTAAATAGATCTGGATATATAATTGGTTATGCCGACGACACCGCAATTTTTTATGAGGCAAACAATTGGTTAGAGCTAAAGAAAAAAGTAGAAATAGATTTCACCATTATAAAAAATTGGCTTGATAACAAACTTTTAACTGTTAACTTGGACAAAACAAAATTTCTACCTTTTAGTTGTAATGTCACAGGGGCTTCTCCTTTTCAAACTTTGGAATTTCCTACAAGTGCTAACTTAATAGATATACGATCGGTCTCAGAAATGAAATACTTGGGAGTGCATATCGATACACATTTAAAATGGGATATCCAGATAAACTACATTGTTAAAAAGTTACAGTCAATTTTACATAAATTTAAACAGCTTAGTAAATGCCTACCGCAGCATGAGTTAAAAAAACTATATTCAGCACTTGTTGAAAGTCACCTGAGATATGCAATAACAGCTTGGGGTTCTGCTTTAAAGGTTCACTTAACACCGTTAGAAATAATCCAAAAAAGATTTCTAAAATTAATAATGGGCAAACTCTATAGATATCCAACCGAAAATCTATTCGCAGAAAGTAAAGTATTTGATGTCAAACAACTTCTCTTTTTTAGTACCAATGTTAAATACCATTTTGGAAATAAAAAAACTACCAATCGCGAACACCACCACTTCACTAGAAATTACAATCTTCACACTTACCCAATAATAGTTAAAAAATCAATTTCTCAACGAGCATACTCTTATGTCGCTTTAAAATGTTACAATGCTTTGCCTGAAACACTAAAAAGAATAAATAATAAAAATTTGTTTAAAACAAAGCTGAAGTTGTTTATAATGGAAAACCACAGACAATTCATATCTAATATTTTAGGATAAGTTTTACCTAAATTCCAAAATCTATTAACAAAAAAAAAAAAAACTTATGAAATGTTATTAAAAAAAAAAAATTAGAATTTTGCTATTTCCAAAATAAGAAACACCCGGATTATACATACTTACATGACTTGACAAAACTAGCCAGATTAGACATACTTACTTGGATATAACATTAACATTAACATTATCTATTTTCTTCTATTATTAAATAAATATAATTATATATATATATATATATATATATTTTATTTTTTTTTTTTTACCGTAATTAGAATAATTAATTCATGTAATTAGGATAATTAGATAATAGTGTATATTGTGTACAGCGAAACAAGTACTCACGTACTTATTGCTTCTTACTTTATTCTTGTAAATAATGTTTAATTGTTTCTAAAATTATTTATATTTATATTATATTGTATTTGTATACCTACATGAATAAAGTTATATTATTATTATTATTATTATTATTATTATTATTATCATAAGTGTAGCACTGAGCTAAGTGACTTCTGAAAATATCGTTCCATCCATACAATTTGTATAAATGGAATGATATTTTGAGAAGCGGTGTAGCTCCCACTTTCGATGCAAAGGAAAAGACCTAATATGACCTCTCAAAACAACCCGCTTTGAGCAATCTATACAACACATATGTATCACTGATCCTGTCAATGATAGCAGGCCACAGAGTGCCATATCTAAACTGTCAGTTCCCACTTGTCACCATTTTGACAGGTCGTTCGAATGCCTAATAAAGTAAAATAAAGTATTTTTTATTAAAACACCATATTATATCTAAATTCAATTATTTTTAAGCTTTTGACATTCGAATATTTTAAAATTGAAAAGCTGTATCACCCAAATGATTGAAGTTAGGGAAAAACGGTATACATATCCCTATCTTAGTTTTTCAAATCCTATCCAGATATGTGAACTTTTGGATTAACTGAATCTAAAAAAAATCTAACTTCCGGTTAAACCGGAACTGAGATATTTTATTATTGATATAAATAAGGTATTTAAAAACTAATGTATGGCCATGTAAACCATTTTACCCTAATTTTAACCATTGTCAAAGTGTGTAAGTCAATTTTTGAATGTCAAAAGCTTGAAAAAAATTGAATTTAGATAAATGGTGTTTCAGACAAAAATACAGAGTGTTTTATTTACAAAAAAAATGTGATCATGTTTTTTGGGGGCACCCTGTATATTGGAAAATATTTTTACAATAGGCACCTCTGGTACCGTTAAACTTTTGTATTTTTCATTTTCTCGTATTTTCAAAAATAACCTCAATACACTAATGGGCCACCCTGTATATAATGGCTTTAATAACTAGTTTGCCTGTTTCTATAATTATTCTTCTCAGTATGAATATTAAGAGATTACATTTAAGCAATCTCAAAATGTTAGTCTTTGTTTCCACCCTTTATACGTACGTATATTTAGACAACATATAGACAACAAAAATGACAAAGGTATTTGTGGTTTATGCTCCTTTTCTTAATAATACGCGTTCTTTGTACATGCATTTATGAGTCAGTAATATTTCAATTCCTCTCTGGCTTTCATGTTCCGTTTCTGTATACCGGGTGTTCGCAGGAAAACTTCAGGTGGGGTACAATTTAAGATGAAATCTTGAATTTTTGGGACATGAGATAGTGTAATTAATTCCACATACTCTTTATTCATGCATGGGTATCTTGAATGTTCGTATTGAATAAAAATATTCTATTATAATTTTAAATTAAAATATCTCAAAGGTAATCTACGAAAGTAACCTACGTACCTTGTAACTTTTTTAATATAGATGTACTCAAACAAGAGTGCTCTTTTCTAATCCTTCATAATATATACAGGGTGTTATGGACAATTTTGACGTAAGGGTAGTTTGGGGCAAGATAGTGGGATGAAGAGTATGTGGAATTCCACTTAAATTTAACTAGAAATACAGCCATCCGAAATTTTCGCGCGACACCTGGTATATTTTCGATCGTTAACATAAGAAAAGTACGCTCGAAATAGATTGTATAAATTGGATTCAGCCAGTGTACTAAATAAGATTCAACTAGAAATAATAGGAAGTGAAATTTGCAAATTTATATTTATATTTTCGTTTCAATGACTCCGGGATTGTAGACTGCAGCATAAATTGTTTGGATGGTTTTAGTTTTGATTTAAACTTGCGTCAGAATAGATTATGCATTCCAAAGAAATTATTTTTTTTATAAATTTAAGCTTTTGAGAACTGCTCGTAAGGGTTATATTTGGTTGCCAGTATACAGGATGTTTTAGAATAAATTACCGTTGGGGACTTGGAGATCTTAACTAATTATTAAGAAAAGCTTAATATAATTTTCCTGTAAACGTCCCAGTTTTCATCTACAGGGTGATAAGGTGAATTTCACAAATATATATATATATATATTTTTAAGTATTTTCCCTTGCGGTAAAAACTTTAAATTAAAAATATGTACTTGTAAGTTAATCACCAATAGTCATTTCGATAAATTACGATAATCCATTGGCGTAGAATCAAAGACTAAGAAAAATTTTTTGTACAAACTTTTTGAACCCCTATAGTTCACAAAAGTTAAAATGAATAATTACTCCTCTCGCTTTTGTCATAAAAAAGGGCCTTTTATTATCTCCAAAACATTCCATTTCCCAGATTTTCCAGTTTTTAGCCCTACTTACCTATATTATGAAATTCCAAAAATGCATTTTTTTAAATCCATATTAAAAGGTCCATCTTATAGAATTAATGGTCCCATTAGTTGATAGACCTTTTAATATTAATTATTAAAGTTTAGAAAAAATACCGTAAAAGTCGCTCTGCCGTGGATTATTTATCCTTTAGTAATATAAAATCGACCACTAAAGATTAATTTAGGATAGCGTATAAAAAAGTTGCAGATAATCTTGAATCTGATATTAAAACCAATCTTAATTGCCTTTGGTCGTTTATAAATTAATTTCTCAAAGGGTAATTCTACTATTCCCGTCGGATTGGCATATATATGAAAATGTTGCATATAATGGCCCACAAGAAGTGGTTAATTAATTTGCTTCATTTTTCTCAAATAACTTTACTTATTTTGGTACTTTTTCGCATCTAGACAATAAAAAAATTAGGAAAAATAATCTAAATATCAGAAAATTTTCTGAAAACGAAATCTTGGTGGCTGCTAAGAAACTAAACCCAAAACAGACAAATGGTCCCCATTTAATACCGGCCTTCTTAGTTAAACACTGTACATAAATTTTCTGCTAACCTCTATATACCATCTTTGACCTCATTCTCAATCTTAAGAAGTTTCCTGATTGTTAGAAGGTTTCTAGAATGGGTCCAATATTTAAAAGAGGCACATAGAACGACATTAAGTAATTATCATCCAGTAGCTATTCTTAGCAATTACGCTAAAGTGTTTGAAATAGTAATCCTTACCAGTAAGATTGATAAGATTGATCATGGCCTACTTTTACAAAAGCTTATTTGGAATAGATTACATGTTAATTGTTGTATTTAAGTCTTATCCTTATGAATACACTCAATACGTCTAACCTTTGGGATATACATCTCAACTTTTTTCAAACTTCCAGTGTCCCATAGGGGTCTATATAGAGTCCTTTACTTTTTAATATTTTTATAAATGACATCACCGAAGATCTTGATATTGCTGCTGATGATGATACTATTCTGTGAGATAAACTCCGTCAATGACTGCTTACCTTCACCGAAACCTGAATCATGTTAATAATTGGTGTATCAGAAATAGGCTCCCTATGAATCCAATGTCTTTCGTTGGGAAAGAATCAACTATCCATTTTGATTACAACTTATGTAATATTGTCCTCGACAGACCAGATATCCTGAAAGATCTAGGCGTTTATTTTGATCCAAAGTTATCTTTTATTCCTCATATACAAAAAACAATCTCTTCAGCATATCGGTTTGCTGGGTTCTATTCTTAGAAATGCGAAATATTTTAATAATATTAATACATTGAATCTTTTATTTTCGGCTTTTGTAAAATAGCAACGATAATATGCTGGTGTTATTTGGAACCAGAATTATAATATCCATATTTCCGCTTTGGAACGAGTGCAAAGAAGATACTATAAGTCGTCTTCTTATATCTTAGACAGTCTTTATCCTGTTGGAAGCATACCTCAAGAATACTTTTATATTCGTTTTGATGGTTGTAGTTTAACTCATCGTCGGTCAATGCATTCAGTTATGTTTTTATATAAAATTGTTAATTATATTTTTAAATGTGATAATATTGTATCGTCAATAAATTTCACAGTTTCCAGACCAAATTCTAAAACTAACAGTCTTTTTATGAATAACAACACAGAAAAATATTTACAAAATTTTCACCACTGAATCAGCCCATCATTTACTCCTCTTCGATTAAGACAATTGTTGATATTTTTCCGGCACAAAAGCTGCAACAATTAAAAAAAAACATTCTTTGGGGTAAGTTTGAAGGAAGGGCGAACGTCCAGAATTTGGTCAATAATTTCATATATACCTATGTAATATATAGGTGTTATCTTAGATCATGGGTTTTTCCAGTGATCATTCATGTATAGCTTAACAGATATACTGCTTTGTTTTATTATTTTTTCTTCTGTCTTTTGCTGTAATTGTCTTTATCCTGTAATTGGGCTATTGTAATATAAATAAATAAATAAATAAATAAATAAATAAATGTATAAATTATGAAGTCGGCTTTTAATAGAATTGTACATTGATTCACCAAAATATCAGATGTGTCGCAAAAAAATTAGACACTATTGTGTTCGCTGTTAGATAATAAAACATTGGGTCCAAATACTTCGATTTTAATATAAAGTGTTAAACTACAAGCAATAAAAAGTGTTAACAATTATTAGTCTTCAACATAAGACCGCCAACCTCTGACAACCTGTCCAACGTCAATGTCTCTAAAAATGTCCAAACCAATAATACCAACTCATACATTGCAACCACCTATGTACATAACAGATACTTTCAAAATTTTTCTAATTTAATTAAATTATAAACCCGATTGTATATCGTATTATCAGAGACCTTTGTGATTCAAAACATTCAATATATCCATTTAAATAAATATATTTTGAATGACGAAGGAAACATAAATAAGAATAATAGAGTCATAACATTTATAAAAACGATTTGTCCTATAATCAATTTAAATTTTAAGAGATCTCAATATACATAAACAAAAATCAAAACATATTAGTGACATCTATTTACAGACCACCAGGATCTAATGTTGAAGATTTTCTTAAGGGCCTTACAAATTATCTAAAAAATATTAACTCAACTTATGGAAAACTTCATAAACATTTGTTAGTGGGGGACATAAACATTGATATATTAAGCGATAACGACAATATTTCCAACGAATGTATAGATATAATTTACGAATACGGATTATCTTCACTAATAAATAAAGTTACATATATCCTTACTTGTCTAGACCACATCACGTAAAAAGTAGGGACATAGACATAGAAGATAACTATATTGTTTGTACCATAGATTTTCAGATATAACTGATCACAAAGCCTTATTTATGTCTTACATTCCTATTCCCAAATTTGCTAAAAAAATTGAAATTAAAACAATTTTTTTTATTAAATACGATAGTCTGTTCAATTATTTATCAAACCATAACTAGGATGATTTCTATTCTAAAACAAACACAAATGAACATTTTGAAAGAGTAAAACCAAATTTGGTAGATTTTCACACTTTTATTTTAAAAATAAAAATTTTAAAAAAAAACACTAACATGACATATGTTTCGAAGTACAACTTCTTTTTCTTGAAAACCAGTAAATTATGATGAAATTAAAAATATCATTAACAATTTAAAATCAAATAAATCTCCTGGAGAGGATAATATTCGGCCAGATCTAGTAAAATGTACTCAAAACATTATCGCTAAACTACTGTCATATATAATAAAAATACCATTTTTAATACAGGCCTGGTCCCAAATGCGGGCTACGGTCGATATTAGGGACAGTAATTTTGTCACTTTTTCCATAAAGATTAAGTAAAACCATAATATTTTTACACTTTTTAATCTTCTATAAGTGCACTAACCTAATTAAAGCAACAAATATTATAAAAACACATTTGTAAGCTAAAAAATTAAGAATATGCATTTATTCACGACATTCTCACGTAGCCATATTAGACATTCCAACGACCTGTCAAACTGTTGACAAGTGGGAACTGACGTTTAGATATGGCAACCGTGTGAGTTTGTTGTCATTGACAAGGTCAATTATACATATATAGTTGTATAGATTGCTGAAAGCGGGTCGTTTACGAGCGGCCATATTGCCTCGCAAGTGCTCATTAATCAAAATCGATTTTGCAAAAATGTGCTTAAAAACCAATATTTAGCTTTTGAATATACTTAGTAAAAAAAATAATTGCCGATATTTTTACTTTAAGGCATAAGCTTATGTTTATTTTGAAAAACATGGATGATCAATCTATGTAACTATCTATTTCATTGACCTTGTCAAATCACCAGGCCTACAGGGTTGCCATAATTTTGCTATATCATAACCTGTCAAAACCCACTGGTAGCCATTTTGTTTGGAATGCCTAATTGTTTTTAATTTTTTCGATTTGACAGTCACACTAAGAGTGCCTGTGCGTGATTTTAGCGATGTTGCCAATTGCTTTTTGTTATAAATAAATATATTCATGTAATACCGTTCTATATTATTTTCTGTTTATGAATAATATGACAACTGATATTTTTATTTCTATAAATGTAGAGTTGTCAAACATAGTAAAAGAACGTACATAACAGGAATACCGGTGGCTGTTTTTTCAATAGCTCCAATCCAGATGATAAAACCAGACTATAAATGTGTTTATTTGAGACTTTTCATTTCAATTATTCAATTTGAGCCGTTGGAGTCAGGCCGCCACTCAACGACTTATCGTATATTTATGGACCGGTATGGGCGCAATTTTCCATTAACTTCCAATTTTATCACAGTCCGGCAACGTTGCAATTATATTTTCCAAATTTGACAGAAACCATCGAGTTTCCATGTTTACAGTCGTCAAAATACTGATTTTTATAGAAATTAAATAATTTTTTTTGCTTAAATAATGCATTTGCCGCAAATTTTGTTTTTTTTAATGTACTATTTAAAATACGCTCTTTCTGATAAAAAATAAATTTCTTTAAAATTCCACTGGACCTAAAGTCGTCCGTACCCCCCAAATGCATTTAAAAGATCTATTGTAGTATAGTATACCCATTTTAAAGAACATACTGGCTAACCGACCGCCGGCGATGCTTGCATTTGTTGAAAAGAAAACCGTCTTCCGGCGGCATGGTCTTCTTCATACAGGAAAGCCGCAGCAAATCTAAACTAATTTGTTGATTAGGGCGGCATGCTATCAGTAAATTGAAAAATCCGCCGGTCGACGGTCTACTGTATTTAAAACATTGAATGCCGGTGGTAAGAAAAAATCGGTCTCCTTCTGACAGAGTAGATGAGCTGCGTCCAAGCTGTTGGTGTTTATGCCGGTCAGCGTAGCCAGGTATGGATTGAAATTTTATAGTGGCGACGAAGCCGCCACCCTACGAGAAGTCGTTACTTCGTCTTCTTGTTGTCACGGCATTATTATTATTTGTTCATATATGTGAAATTTGCTTCTAAGGTTTATAAAATACAACAAGACGCATTGACACAAACACCTCCCACCACAGCAATTACAAATGATTAGTGTTGTCCCCGATAGGCGAGTTTTTTCCGGCGGCATTTAATGTTTCAAATACAGTAGACCGTCAACCGGCGGCCTTATCAATACTCTGATAGCCTGCCGTCTTTATCAACAAATCAGTTTAGATTTCGGCGGCTTTCTTATACAGGGTTGGGCATAATTGGCGGAACACCCGATTTGTGGCTCAATTATGGATTGTATTGAAAATTAACCCAAATAAAGTTTTTTGTATATTTTATGTACTATTTAATGACGCTTGGGGATTTTCATTATCTGTCATATTTATCAAGATATGACGTCATCGGATGAAATTTTAAATGAATCACCCTATATTTATATTTTTTTTCAGATAGATCTTTTCTTTCTGAATCCATCAATATGGGGTTCGGGTGGTCTCTGATTTTCCTTATCATCAGAAAATAATAAAACAAAATGGTAAACGTTCTTTTAAATAATTAATGAATAACTATTCACAAAGTTGTCTGTGCCATCATAATGTACCAATATCAATTGTTTTGCCATGGTTTCACTTTTTGACATTAAAATGTAATATTGACATCTCGATATTAATCACTGAGTTTTATTAATACGATTATTGTACATCTCTGACAGAAATACCTACCAATGTTTTTGTGTTACTGTTTACTTGGTTTTTATAATATTATAAAAACTATTGTCACCTTTTATTAATCTGTAGATTTTAATTCATTCTGGTTTATGGAGACAATCAAACAAGTTGAGTTTAATTGCAAGTCAATTCATTTCACCCAAACTAGCCCAATACGCGAAAATAAATAACTCTTAGCATTTGATACTATTGAGAATTTTTATTAATTTAAACCATGGTTGAACTGAGTGAACGTGAAAGAATTACACTATTGATGATTATTGGGTTTGGAGACAGAAAGAGATCTCTGCAAGAAGCTTGTAATTTGTTCAATGAAACATTTCCTGACAGGATTTCCCCGATTTCTAAATCTACAGTATCCAGAAATTTGAGCAAGTTTAATGAAACAGGAAGTGTGAAAAATAATCCCAGATCTGGACGGAAGAAGACAGCCACTGATGAAGAAAATGCACTTAATGTGGTTCTAAGTGTACAGGAAGAACCAAAAACTTCAGTTCCAAAGCTTGCGTTAGACAATAATATGAGCGAGAGATCTGTAAGGAGGATTCTGAAAGTCAATAAATTTCATCCCTATAAAGTGCAATTACACCAGGAATTGAATGAAGATGACCCAGATAGGCGAATGCAATTCTGCCAGGTAATGATGGATGCCATTAATGGAAATAATATGTTGATGAACAGCATTGTTTTTTCCGACGAATCAACATTTTGTCTCAATGGATTTGTAAATAAACATAATTGCCGGTATTGGTCTGATCATAATCCTCACTGGATGGAAGAAGGTCACACCCAATATCCACAAAAGTTAAATGCTTGGGCTGGTATAGTTAGAGGAAGAATTATTGGACCATTCTTCATGAGAGGAACTCTGAACGGTGATCGTTATTTGCAACTACTTCAAGAGCAGATAGTTCCAGAGTTAGTTCGTTTATATCCAAATCACAGAAATCACTTACAACTTTCTGATGAAATTTGGTTCCAGCAAGATGGTGCTCCACCTCATTTCGATGCTAGAGTGAGGCAGTACCTGAACACAATATTTCCACAGAGATGGGTGGGTCGAAGAGGACATATTGAGTGGCCGGCACGGTCACCGGATTTAACCCCACTGGATTTTTTTCTTTGGGGCCATTTGAAATCAGTAGTTTATAAGGAGCTGCCACATTCGCTGGAAGAATTGGAATACAAAATAAGAATTGCTGTTCAAGAAATAACACCTGAAGTTTATCAAAATGCCTTAAGATCATTTGTTGATAGACTAGGATATTGTCAGGCAGTTGGAGGCTTTCACTTCGAACACTTACTTTGAGAGATTTGTAATACTTCGATTGATAATAATTATTATTTTTTATTAAATAAATGTTTACTTTCTATTTTGTTATGAACTCGGAGACCCTCAAACCTTACATTAATGGATTCAGAAAGAAAAGATCTATCTGAAAAAATATATAAATATAGGGTAATTCATTTAAAATTTCATCCGATGACGTCATATCTTGATAAATATGACAGATAATGAAAATCCCCAAGCGTCATTAAATAGTACATAAAATATACAAAAAACTTTATTTGGGTTAATTTTCAATACAATCCATAATTGAGCCACAAATCGGGTGTTCCGCCAATTATGCCCAACCCTGTATGTGAGAAGACCATGCCGCCGAAAGACGGTTTTCGTTTTATTAAATTCAACCACCGCCGGCGGTCGGCTAGCCAGTACGTTTAAAGAACGGAAACAAAGCAAATATTAATAACTACAGACCAATATCCTTAATCAGTCTTGCAAATTCCATATTGCTTATGAATTATTTTTTGTTGCCCTTTTATTAATTTCTCAAAGCAAAATTGATCATAGACAATCATTTGCGTTAATCTTGGAGCGTTGCAAATTTGCATTTACTTATAAGAAGGTATTTAAATCTTTCTGTAAAATTTGCAATAATTTTATAATTTTTTGCTACTGCAAAAAGTGCGAATTGTTAAATTTTGTTAATTTTTCAAGGTTCCGGACCTCCGAGATTGCAAATTTAACAGATTGTTGATAAAAATTATATTAACATATGCAACCAATTTTAAAAACTTTTGCATTTTTTGACAAAATTAGAGAAAAATTATATATGTCACCGGTTTGCAGCACTTTTACAATTTAGGCTTCTAGCTTTGTGTTGAATTCCATTTTTAAATTTAATTTTCACACAAACGTTTAGTTTTAATTTCACAGTAAACTCCAATTATGATTTTTCTCTATCTCTAGTTACCTATAACAAATTTTAAACGAATCAAGCGAATATTTTGGCAGAACTAAAAATTATCTTGAGTACGTACTTTTAGTTTAATTGAATTATCACAATCGTTCATTTTTTTTAATCATGCCGACTTAATAGCAGAATAACGAATTGCTTTAGATATTTTTACGACTGTGAACCGCTTGAACTTTTTGAATATCGTCTGAGGTATGCGGAACAACATTCTGAAACTCTTTCAATGTGTGCATGTGGATCACTCTAAATTTAATGACACCGTTTCGCTAGCGCAATTAAAATTCGATATAAGGTAGGTAGGTACCTAAATGAAAACAAAAACAAGTTTATTTCGATCGCAAACCAATATATAAATAAAGCCATGTGAAATATTGTCGAATGTTAAAAAAAAATCGCGCAAATTGAGCGATAAACAACATATACACATTTAAACACTTTTGTTTTTTTAAAAATTTTGATTCCGCCTGTTAGAAGTTATGGGTAACACTATTATGATTAAATAAAAATTCAGTGAATTAACGAACAAAGTTTTATTTTCAACTTTTACTAATATCCATCGAAGAATGAATATTCTATTTTATTAAATTAATACAGTAAGTTAAGTAATGCCTGTCACTAAATTCTTTGTAACATTATCAATTCATGAATCATAATATGCAATTTTTGTTACAACAGAAATAAGTATTAATATACAGGAATATAATTTTGATATTTAATTCCAACACTGCCTATGTCTGTTTGTTTTTATTTCGCATTAGGCTGTTATTAACAGGAACATTTAAAATTTTGGACAAAAAATAAAAATTTTCATTTCTTTAAATTCAATAATTTTTGTCAGATATGTTAAATCTCCCTGTAGATATCAAAGGTTTCTTGGCACTATTTTAATAAGCACAAAACTGCGCAACATTTTGTCTAATTTAATCAACTTTCTGTTACCGTTTAAGAAATAGCAATACTGTCCCTATAGCGGCCGTGACTTGACGTGTCTATGCACATTTGTTATGTTGGGAATGGGGTGTTAATACACTGCGACCTAAAAGATCTATTGTGTCCCCTTCTGTCGCCAATGCACTAACGAATTGTCTTAATGCCTATAACGACCCTTCCAATCCTATTTTCTCAAGGAAGTGTAGGATTTGAAGTGGCTTCAAGTTAGGTAAATCTCCCTCTTCTATTTGATATCCTTCTAGAGGTCTATGCCCATTGACCTGACACTTTGGCAAAGGCCATCAAACAGAAAAATACATAGCTTGTGCATAGAATAAAATACTCATAAAACAAGTTTGTCATTGAACATTTTTTATCTCTTCTAAACATTTTGTCAAAATGGACTTGGCTGGTTTATGCATTTGACATTGGACCCTTCAATTATTATATGATTTTCTAATAATGAAATTTATGCAACAAAGACAATTTTATTCTAAATTCTTCAAGCGACCGAAAGAATAATTATTAATATTTTATTTTAAAAACTATTTGAAATATTTTCTTGTGTTAAATCAAATTATATAAAATGCGACATTTCTTTCGCGACAATTTTCCAAATATTCATTTTATAAAATCTTTGATTGGAAGTACAAAAATTAATGGTTTGTTATTTTTTACCAAACACAATTTTATAAATAATTTAGTTCAAATTAGAAAAAATCTTGCATGTAACACGTACATAAATAGCTATTCTGTGGTGTACGAGTATTAAACATTTTCATGTTTCGTTTTATTCATTTATTAGATCCTAAATAATATTGTATGGTTAGTTTTTCCTTTTTTGTATAAAAAAACTGGCGGCCTATACAGGGTGAGTCGGGAGGAGCGCACCAAACTCTAGGAGTATATTATACACGTGAAAATAATGTAAAAAAACTCATATGTTCTTATCCGATTTTCATTTGTTTTCAAGTTATGGCAAAGCAATTTTCAACATCGGTTTTCTGTAAACGTGTGGTGTGGTATGGTTGACAGTTATTTAATTGGCCCTTTCATTTTGGAGAATCGTCTCACAGGAGACAACTACCTCAATTTTTTACAAAATGAATTACAAGGCCTGCTAGAGGATGTTCCTGTAAATATTAGAATGCAGATGTACTATCAGCACGATGAAGCTCCTGCACATGTCGCTCGTCAGGTCAAGCAACATTTGGACGAACGTTTTGCAGGGCGTTGGATTGGTCGTGGAAGTCCTATTAATTGGCCTGCAAGATCTCCAGACCTCACACCATTAGATTTTTGTTTATGGGGCTGGATGAAAAATGTCTACAAAATAAAAGTGGACACACGGGATGCACTAATTAGACGAATTGAGAATACTGCAGCCCATATTAAAGAAGAAAGAAATGAATCAATTAGTAGAGCAATAAACGCTCTTCGTAAACGAAGCAGAAAATGTTTAGAAGTCAATGGCGGTATTTTTGATCATTTATTGAAAGAACGTTATGATTAAGAGAATTTTTATGTGTAAATTTGTTTATTTGTTAATATGCTATAACTTGAAAACAAATGAAAATCGGATAAGAACATATGAGTTTTTTACATTATTTTCACATGTATAATATACTCCTAGAGTTTGGTGCGCTCCTCCCGACTCACCCTGTATATTTAAATTTAGATCCTAGTACTAATTTCGTTATATGAGGTCGCTTAAGGATCTTTTTGGGATTAAGCCATCCAAAATTAATCTCCCAGGTCTCACAGTTCATAAATTTTTAATTTTCCATTGAGTAGAAAATTAGAAACCGATTATTCTGGGAAGCAAAACAAGCAATTGACTCATTGCCAAACACATTTTAATGAACTAATATTTGTTTTATTTTCATTATTTCAAGAAAATGAATAAAAAACAACCTTATTCACCTTGCACTGCCTTGCATAAGCTGTGCATACCTTTGCAAAATTGGTCGCATGGTTGGTGTGACATACTGCACTATTATAGTTTATTTGAAAATGAATGAAAGCAAAATTTTTATGACCCAGGAGATAAATCCCAATATATCATCATAAATCAGTGCCGGAGCATTTCTAAAATAAAATGTTTAACATTATTTGTTTTTTGGTTTTCTTCCTAAAATTTTTAAAAATACCATTTTATTTCAATTCTTGTCTTAAATTTTCTAGTCATTTTAATCAACACGAATAAGTATGTTATCTCTACAGACAGAAAATATTTATAATTGAAGATCAATTTAAGTAGTCCTCAATTTTCTCAGGAAGAATTAAAATTTCTAATCGGCAGAAAGTGTTATGCAGATCATAAATTATTTTAGTTAAGATTTACATTTTTGTTTGTACAATCCTGTGATTGTAACACGCAGAATTGTTAGTTCTGTAATAATAGGCGCTAAAAAGTAAAATTGATCAAGTGAATTCGTGCAATAAAAATGGCACAAACGTCGAATTATACTCCTTTGAAATTTAATCGTGCATATCAAAACTTTAGTTAGTTAAATCTACATGACGCTCTTGTACATGCATATTTCAATAGTACTGTTTGGAGTATAGTTTCTAAGTGTTCAAATATGACCGGAGTTGGAGAAGCAACCATTTATAGACTTTTGAAGCAACGAAAGGATGGAAGTATTGCTCTAGCACCTAAAACGTCAACTAGGAGAAAACCCATTCAAATAGACAGTACTATGAAACAACTGATCCAAAGAAAAGTGCATTCGTTTTATTTACAACAAAAAAAAATACCTACTTTGTATAAACTTTTAGTAGACATTAATGGAGACGAAACCTAACCAAATTTTAAAAGAGACAAATTGTGGAAAACTTTACATGAATTAAACTTCGTTTGGGAGAAGAACGATAGAAAATCTGCGCTCATAGAGAAATATGAAATTATTTGTTAGAGGAGGGCAATATTTAAGAGAAATTAAAAAATTAAGAAGAAAAGACAAAAATATTTTTTATTTGGATGAAACATGGATAAATGAAGAACATTTTGTAAAGACATATTGGCAAGACAAACACGTTGCACATGCTCGTCAGGTTTGTCTGTCTACTGGCTCAAAATTTCCAAATGGTAAAGGTCACCGTTTAATTATCACTCATATTGGAGGAGATAAAGGATTTGTTGATAGAGGCTTGTTAGAATGTATTTCAAATTCTACGAAAAACTACCATGATGAAATGACTGCTGTTGTTTTGAGGAATATTTCAGTCAATTAATAGATTTATTACCGACCAATTCTGTAATAGTTATGAACAATGCTAGTTATCGATCAAGATAAAAAATAAAATAGCAAAAGAACATTGAGTTAAAGTGTTGCGGTTACTACCTTATCACTGTGCACTTAACCCTATTGAACTAATCTGGGCTCAAATGAAGGGATATGCCGCGAAAAACAATACAGCATTTAAACTTCAAGATGTTTGTTAACTATTATGTGACTCCATTTCAAAAATTTCACCGGACAATTAGCAAAACGCTATAGGACATGTCATAGCAGAGGAAGAGAAATTCTGGAAACTCGATGTTAATAGAGAAAACAATAGAACCAATTATTATTTCTGAGGGAAGTGAGGAAACTGATGATGATGATGACTTCTTATCGGGAGAAACCGACTTATTTATTTAGGTATATAACTCTATAATTATATTAATTTTAATAAGTTTTAATACACACAAATTTATATGGAATCACTCCGTTTTTCTAAAAACGAAATATGAGTGTTTTATGAGAAAAGATTTGTTTGCAAAGAATTTTTTATAAAAAAAATTAAAAATCAACCCGTGGTTGTGGGTTTTAATATTGTGTTAACAATCTTTTTTTTGTTTGGCTCACACATTAGATCACACTAATATTGGATACAGTGTTATGTCAAACAAGCGCATTTCTAGACAAAGTCTAGAAGACAAATGGATAAAGAAATACAGAAGCTTGTTTCATGGGAAATCAAACAGCAAACACATTAAACAAAGAACAGAGAATATGATGGTTGGTACATGTAAGAAAACTAAGCGGATGAATATTATCTAACATGATGCTGCAAAGACCTTTAATTGAAGAAACTGTGGAGTAGAATGAAAAAAGCTGATACACTGATGTACAGGAAACTCTTAAATATTTATGAAGGTCAGCGGTTCCAGAGAGACTATAGAATATACATGTGAAAGGGGTGGATGAAAAATGCAACGAACAAAGAACGTTAATAGAGAAAAATAAATAATTATAAACTTGCATTAGCAGCAATATGTTTATGGAAATCAATCTACTAGACCTCCAGGAGCTGTAAAATTATATGAATAAATATCTAATATGTATTACTGCTGGATAAAATTTATCCGACTAAAAATATGTAGAAAGGGGCAAACAATGTGGCATAACACCTCATTTTTTATATTATTTGTCTCTTTTGGGCTATGTTACAGCGAAACATTATTTTATTTTAATTTAGCACGAGCACCTTTTGAAAGGAAACAAATTAAATTTCAAACGACCAACCCTACGCAGCAAAATTAAAAATTGAAACAAAGTTCAGGATTGAACACGTGAACTACATCCCAAAGAGAAAGAGATTCCGTATTCTCATTTGAAAAATAAAGTACATCTTAAATTAGAATTATTTTGTTTTCATTATATTTTGGAAAGCTTCCAATAACTTACTGTGGAAAGTTGATGTGAAATAAAATTTTAAATTAATCAAACCAAATTAAATCCAATTTTAATGCACTTCCTTAGTAACTTTTTGTACGTACATACTTTTGTTCGGATTTAGAGAAATTGATGCAACGTTTAAACTCCCATTTGTTTTTAAATGGTGAGATACGAGTTATGAAAGTATTATATTCTGAGCGAGAGAACAATTTACCACCGATGCGAAACTGAGTTAGGTTTATTTCAAATTTCCTTTGCGTATATTGCACAAATATTTGTTTATTAAGTATTTTTTTTAATACTATCCCGAAATGTTATTCAAGCCTATCTCTGCTTTCTGCTTCCCAAAATTGCAATTATAGAAGCATTTTAGGTAACAGAAATTTAAAAAACTAAAATTGAAAACAAACTATTGCAAAATTAATGAATATTAAAATAAGATAAAAGAGATTTTTACTGAAAGAAAGATTTACAGTCTACAAAATAAGCGCACCGATCGCGGTACCTAAGAACTATTTGTTTATTTATAGTTTTTTCTATTACTAACCCCGAAATATTAACCAAGGCCGCCTCTGCTAGGGTTCATAAAGAGCGCTCTTTGAATCAGAGCTGGGCCTCGAAAGTGCTTGAAAAAGTATTTCAAACATAAGTGCTTTAAACATAGTACTTGCAATTAATTAGTTTTAAAATACTTTGTTCAATAATTGGTAAAGTGAAAGAAATACCCCAAGTCCTCTGACAAAAGAGTATCTATCCATGGAGGTAGGATATTGGAGAAGATGCTATGTTCATTTAAACATGTTGTTACCTTCTTTTAGATTTCTTCGATGTAAATTGTACTTAAGAGGTGATTTAGGTCAAATTACTGATACTGCGTGGATTCATAAATTGACCAGGACAAATGAAATAAGAGTAGCTTGACCGGTTCGCGGGCCAAGGACTACTTTACGATAAAATGAAAGATATTACAATACGATAACGACAAAAAAATGTTGAGCACCACCAAGTTTTTGAGTAACTTGGAAAACTTATCTGATTTGATATGTCCTGTTTAATTGAGTCAGTCTCTGGTACTTAAAGTTATCTGTATGGGTTCTGGCAAATAAAAGAAAGTGAGAAAATTTAATACATTTAATAATAAAAGTAAAAGAGTGAAATTTTACGTATAATAAATTGATAGTGATTAAATCTAAATAGAAATAAAATTGACTGATATTATATAAATGAATTAATAAAATTTACTGTTAGGTACTTAGATAAATATTAATACCGACCATGTGGCATTCTAGTATGATAAGTACGGTACTTCCCTTTTGTATGTCGTGTCGTGGACAATCCGCCTTTAGGTACTTCGATACTTGGGGCTTGGAGCTCGGAAATTGGAGAAACTGCTTAACTCGGACTTCTTGTTTCTTAGAGCTGGGATCTTAGAGTTTCCTGGATCAATTACGTGACTTCTTGGGGCTTCTAAGAGCTTCTTAGAGGTGCTTGGAGCTTCTTAAAGCTCATTGGAGGAGCTTGGAGCTTCTTAAAGCTTATTGGAGGAGCTTGGAGCTTCTTAAAACTTATTGGAGGATCTTAATTTTATTGGAGCTTCTTCTTGAAGAGCCACTGACAATTATCCCAACGTTAACACACAATAAACACATAAAAGACAGATAATTACTCTCAACAAATTTTAATACATTTATCGGCTCAGCTAGCACTTTGAATTCAAACACCAAAAAGAAAGATTAAATCCAAACGAATCGGTTTTATGAGGACTGGTTGCCCAAAGAAACTCTATGGACTGTGCGCAGACCATGCGCAAACGATGTTTTGTAAAAATCGATAAGGGAAGCGAGCAGTGGTCGTCTTTTAAGTTGTGTTACCAGGGGTTATGGAGAAGTTGTTAAAAATAAATTTGAAATTAATTTAAAATTAATTTCTAAAAATGATATCGGTGGGCGGGGTTAAGTGGACGTAAGTGAAGCATCAATATGGCAGCCGTTTTTTTTTTTTCATTCTGGATAGAATGCTCAAGTATATACTAAAATTATTTTTTCAGATTTGAGTCGAAAGCAGATATAAACAATTAGTTTAATTTAATTTTTCCACACCCACATGGATATTAGCTTATCTACGTACAGATTACAAAACGAAAAAGTATGCTATTGCCTTCAGCTGAAAAAATATATTTCATATCTATTCTAGGTAGTGAGAACATTACAAAAAAATAAAATACACCAATCACAGTTCCATATTTTGATCAACCGACTGCTATTATTTTTAAAATTTTAAATAAGTGTCAATTCTGTCAAACTAATTGTCAGTATATTTTTTAGTTATTGAGATTAACCATACATTAAAATAAGTTATTTTTGTATAGAATTGATAAATAATAGAATTTATGTTTTTATTTCGTCTATAATTATAAATTAATTTTTAATTTAAATAAAATTATATTAAGTCAATTTAATTACAAGTATTGAAGCAAAAAAATAAACGCGGTCAGGGTTATTGTTTTCCATACGGAAGACTCGAGTTTAAAATTTGGTGTTTTTCTTTGTATCCATTCATAAGTTTACGAGTATACGCACAAGCGCACGCACACACACACACACACACACACACACACACACGCACCTACGCACCCTTGCACGCACACACGCACGCACACACGCACACACACGCACACACACGCACACACACGCACACACACGCACACACACGCACACACAGACATCATTGCGGAAATAGACAAAACGGATTTAGGGGACCCCAAACCGAAAAAAATCATGATTCCTATACTTTCCTTAGAAAAGTAAAAAAACCATGTAGTACTGTATGATACTAGCTCGTAGTATTTATATAATTGGCTTACATGATTATTAAGAATTGTTAAAACTAATTTAAAATGTATAACTAAACCGTTTAATAATAAAAAATATATACATATTTTATAATACTATTCTTATGTTGCCATTTCGAAAAATTGAAAACCTATATTTTTTATATTTTTGTTGACAATTTTATTAGTTGTATTAATTTTCTGACCGTATTTAAACAACTTTCCAAAACACTAACGTATTGTTTTATTATTTCAGGAGGGAGGAAAAACAACAACGAAAACTTTAGTTTTCCAAAGTCCTCTTACAGAAGAAGAATTGGACAATATCTGGGACGAACAGACGTTACGTCTTTTGGTAAGATTTTTGTTGTTTTCAATTGAAATCATTTCAAATAATACTCTGATTATTTCAGCTCGAACAAAGCACTGCATACGAAGAACGTCGTATTATCAGGAACAGGCTGAAGAAAATTATGGCGGAACAAGAAGGTAAATAAATAAAAATATAGAAAAATATTTATTTGAAAAATAAATCATTCACAAAAAATAATATATAATAGCAGGCACATTGTCCAAAATGATTGTAATGAGTTTGTAATCCCATCCAAAACCCAACAGATTCCAAAAATACTCAAATTAAAAAAATACAATATTCTGCTATACAGGGTGTTCCTTAATGATATGCGAATATTTAAGGGTATAAATCTACATGAAAAATTAGTGATAGTTTGCTTTATAAACTATAGTCCAAATGTAATTTTTTTCTTTTATTCTTTAATAATCACATTAATTTTCTTGGACAATACAACAGTTAACATTTTTTTACTCAATAACGTAGCAACGTAGGAAAACTAATCAGGAGATCCTTTAAATTTAAAATTGAATGGGTAATTTAAAAACATTTTTTGATTTTTTTTTTGGGGAAAAAATAATTAGCGTACCATTTTTCTTCAAAAATATTGAGGCTAGTGCCCGTACGCACGTTACGGTTAAAGCTGTACATTATTTTTGTATTGAAAAATATGCACCATTATTAACTCTTACCATTGTATTTAGAGAAGAAGTTGATCTAAATACAATGCTCTTACTGAATATTAAAAATCGCTGAAATATCTCAAGCGGTTACGAAAATATTAATTAAAATTACTTTTTCTCCCAAAACTTTAGTACCCTGTATTTTAGTAACGAAACTTTTTGGGACCATAAATTATAAAGCAAATTTTTCATGTAGATTCACACCCTTAAATTTTCGCATATCAGTAAGAAACACCCTATACAGTGAGCACCATAAGTCTTACCCCCCTATCTAACTCGTTACTGGAGTCTTGTTAGGAAAATCGCCGAGACACGTCGATTTTTGATTTCTACAATGTACATTTTTGTATAAATAGTTTACCCTTAATTTCATCCCTTACTGGAGGGGAGCAACCCTTTCGAAAAATTTAAATGGCATGGGGTGGTGAGTGATAGCTCATTTAAAAGAGGGTTTTATTCTCTATTCAACCGTGTAAAAAAATTTGAAATTTGCTTTATTATTTCTCGACTAATTGTTGTTTCAGAATAACGGAAATTAACGTAGCGCACTCATCCTTAGAATTAAAATTCGGCCCTGCATGATTTCGGTTTTGGTTCAGACGTGAAGTAAGACTTTTTGCCATTAGAAGGTCACTGTTAGTCTAGTTGCTTTCCTATTTTGTGAGGTTTTGTTATTTTTAAACATTAATAAATCAACACGTAATGAAGCAAATTTCAAAATTTTTTGCAAGGTTGAATAGAGAATAAAACCCCCTTTCAAATGAGCTATCACTCACCACCCCATGCCATTTAAATTTTTCTAAAGAGTTGCTACCCTCCAGTAAGGGATTAAATTAAGGGTAAACTAATCATGCAAAAATGTACATTGTAGAAATCAAAAATCGACCTGTCTCGGCGATTTTCCTAACAAGACCCCAGTAACGAGTTAGTTAGGGGGGTAAGACTTATGATGCTCACTGTATAGGTGTTTGTTTATGTCCAAGATTACCTAGCAGTATATCTACCTCATGCATCGGCTTAAGTTCTGTAAATTCCTATGATTTTCGTATGATCTTAAAATGTATACGAAGGTAAATTATATTCAAGATTATATTCAGATACAGAGGGATAATAATACACTATATGATTGGTGTTTGAATAACGGCATGCTATTAAACTCTACTATACGTATGTTACAGTTTAACGTTATCTGAGCTTAACACAACAATAACCTTTAATTAAACTTTTTACAATAATCTAACAAAAAGTTCTAAAAATTCGTTACTTAGTTGTTATCTTTGGCAGCAATATTTCATTTGTTCCTCCTACAAACTCAATCATTTCCAAATCGCTACAGATATTTGATTTGGTTTTTTTATTATTATAAACTCTAAATCCGAGACATTGCCTACATAATCTGGAACACCCTGCATAACGATGAGTTTAATCAAAATACAGGCGTGGGGAATACGATTTTTATCCAAATTGTTTTAAAGAAAACTATTTCTCGAGAGTTTTCGGACTTATTTGTATTCATCAGACAAAAAGCTCAATAAGCTAATAAGGCTACTATTTTACCAAATATGACTAGAATAGGCAGTCCTATATGATAGTATCATACTAAGAAATGATAGAAAAATAGTTAATAATAATTCATTTATTATTTAATCAAATTAAAAAATGTATTCAAATCTTTTACGTATTAAAATTGTTTATAAAGAAAAAATTTTATGTCGCACGACTACCTAGAACAATTAATAACAAATTTCTCTAATATCGCTCTTTCAGATAAGTATTATCAAATTTTATTTTAATCTTTAATAGTATTTTTAGTTTAGTCAATCTAGGATAGAATTTATCCAATTGAAGTAACAACCAAAAAGACAAACATACGAGAATTTTTGGGTTAAAATAGCATCTTAAAATATTCTGTTTATTTCAAATAAAGATAGACATTAGGTATACTAGAAATGCACACAAGAGAAATGTAATAAATAATGATTTGTTATGCATAGAAAACTTGTAGATATAGATTTATTCATCATGGCACGAAAATTTAGACGGTTACCCGTATCTGTCATGTCATAGCTGTCATGTCATGGCTGTCAAGTCACATTGCACAGGGTGTAATACCTAAACAGATAAGCAACTTTTTTTAATACCTAGTAAAAAAATTAATGTTTTACCAAAAATAAATACATAGCTGGTTAGTATTGTTAAAAATTAAATTATCTAGATACAATATGTTTTCCACAAATGTTCAAAATTTATGGGTTAAGGTACAGTTACATCTGACATTTATTGCATGATATTTATGTCTGACAGTTGTTTATTCCTGTGTAAACACTCAAAAATGTATGTCCGAGAGAAATTTTTGTGTTTACACTGGACTGAATAACTGTCAGACATAAATATCATGCAATAAATGTCAGATGTAACTGTACCTTTAGGCCTAATTTACCTATATAGAAAAAGCGAATACAAAAAAAACACCTGTTGCAAGATAGAATTTCAAAGGTATGTATGATACTTAAGCCGACGAATTCTCGTCAAATTTGCGCATGATGTAATGTGGTGCGGAACATGCTATCTATGACGGCAAAGAGCCAATGAGCATATTAAAATGTATTTTCACGCGCTGTTTTCCATCAGCTGATGCCTCAAATTCTTAAGATCCACGCCTCCGCACCTTAATACGTCACTGCGACGTAGTATTAATATTTTACTTTCTTTTTATATTGGCATAAGCCTAATCGACCTATTTATTACTTTACAATATCTGATATAATTTATTATCTACCTCTTTGTTACCGTTATTATTGTTTTCCTCAGTAGGCAACTTTTAACAGAATCTGTATACAGGGTGTTTATTAATTGAGTTCCGATACTTAAGGGTGTGAATCCTTGTGTGATTTTAAGAAGAAAAGTTAATATTAACAACGGTAAATCTTTTAATTTTTGAGCTACAATGTGTTACAGTTTTAAGAAAAAAATAACTTTTTATCATAATTTTCTTATCACTTTAGATATTTTTATGAAATTTTGTACACAGGTTTTATTCATCAAGGAGCATTTTTTGACCTAAATAGTATATTACATTACGAGTGTGGAAAGTGACATTTTTCACACGAGTGGGAAATATTGTCGCACGAGGCACAAGCCGAGTGCGATTATCACACGAGTTTGGAAAATCACTTTTCACACAAGTTGTACAATATTTTTCCTACGACCACAAAATAATTTCATCAAAAAATGTAAAACCAGGTTATTATTATAATTATTAAAATGTATTTAAAAAAATAATCAACAATAATCGTATTTATTCAATTTTCATATTTTCTAAATAAAAAAAAAATAAAAAAAATTCTGGATTTGAACGCGGTCGCTCGTCGGGTCTCAAATGGCAAAGTTGATAAGTTTGACGCTCTAACCATCTAAGCTACTAGGCCTTGCGTCAATTGAATGATCTAATCGGTTATGTCATTTTTCAGAATAAAGAGCAAACATATCTTAGTTATTTTAAAATTATTTTAATAATAATTGTTAAAGATAAATATATAGGATCTAATTTACAAAAATTTCAATAATTTAATAATCATATCGATTTTAGTATTAAGGTAGTTCACTCGCGACAGTCGTACACAAAAATATCGCCCTATAGTGAATACCAACCGTTCGAGATTCTTAAATCTAAAGAAAGGTTATTTTTGTAACAGACTGTACACACAACACATGTGATCCTATATACAAATATGTTATTATATCGCGTAAAATCCATCAGGCAACGTCGCAAATATATTGTGAAACGTCAACTGTATTCCTGAAGTGAAATAAATGTAAATATCAAAATGTTTCATTATCAGGATCAATTAATTGCGAGATAAAGGAAAATTTGTTAAGCAGAACGTCCTCAACAAACGCAAAAAATCAATTTTGGCTATGAATAATGCCAAAAAATTGAGATAGGAAACCCCAAACGTGGAAAATAACCTGTGCAGTGGTCGACGCATCATGAAATTACAGAAGTTGGGAAAACATTTAAAATGTTGCAGGCGTGAAAGAGTTCTTTCTCTTGAAAATATTACAAATGAAACACGAAAGGGCCTTTATTCAATTTTAAATGTTAAATGTAATGAATGTAATATTGAAACTATAGTACCTACGGGTACTATAGGTAAATCTAGGTAAATTAAAAAAAAATACATAAGTATGTTTATAATTTTTTTATTATAATTAATATATTTTTGTTTATTTAAAGGTGCTGTCCATTCATTCATGTTTAAATACAATTAAATTTAAATTGTTAAATCATATCAATCTAAAGTATAAACAACGTCCCTTCCCCAGAAGGCCTCGATAAAGTAATAAACTTGACCTGTCCGCGGCAATAAAAAGGTTGGGAAGCACTGATCTAACAGACATTTGAATTAGCGGGCGTTGAGTGTATCGATTACAACGTTGCCAAGTTGTAATCACAATACGCCACTATGCGTCGACTGCTTTAAGAACATTTTTATTTTAAAAATCTATATTTCTTTATCAAAACGGTAAAAAAAATTTTTAGAAAATTTTATAACTTCTTGATTTACAATACATTAGTTTTTAAAAAATATGATAAGAACCGTTTTCGAGATATCTTGAAATAAATGCAATGATTGTGTACATGAAAGGGCTTCAAGAGTGTTAATTATGCACATTTTGATTATTAATATCTCGTTTTACAGAGTCAAAAAAAATTTTTTAGGTACATAAAAGACACTTTCATTAACCTCATATTTCAATTTTATTGAATTCTTAAGAAAAGCCGTTTTAAGAGTGAACTAAGAGTGAACTACCTTAATATGGACATTACCTAGATCAATCTAGAAATGATGTGTAATGTCAAACACATGACAGCTGCTGCGGAAAGTAGCATATTCGTACACGGGTGGAAAGTAAATTCTTATTCATACGCGTGTGATATAGGGCACTTTCCACAGGAATATATAGTGTGATATGTGTCACTTTCCTAAGTGGTCGTAGGAAAATATTTTTTTATATTCGGCGGAATTCGAACCTGACCTACTTCGATCTCAAAGTCATGTATCTAATCACCTTAGCCCAATCTATCATCGTTATTACATATACAAAAAAGTTTTAAATAAAAGTTGTGTGTAGTTATAACTGAATTTTATAAAAATGCTATCAAAAACACAGTGGCGTGCATATTTCACGGGATACATATTATATATATTTTTTGATATTTTTTTTGTTAGCTCCAATTTACCTGATTATTCTGTGATTGTATTTTCTGAATGTATTTTTCTGTACTTAATAAAATTAGAATAAATATTAAGCATAAACAAAAAAAGATGAAAGTGAAAAGCTATGAACTAAATAATATTTATTTTATGAGGTAATTTGTAACAAAATAGTTGTTACACCTACAGAGATAATAGGATATGTAACTACAAACAAATATCGTGCTATTGTGAATAAGATATATTATAAGGATACCGGAGGATATAATATATGCTGTTATCATCCCTATTTTATTATTCTCGTTTTGTTTACAAAATTATTTACATATCTTAAAAACCTAAAAAAATTTAACCTATTTTATTGCAACTAAACTCAAAAAAATTTGAATCATTAGTTATATCAAATTTAACTAAATTAGATGTAATTTCACTAATTTAATTTGCAATTTTCAATAAATTCCAAAACCCAGTTAATGTTAATCAGGTATATTGTACTAGATGTGGCAACATGGCTTGTCATTTTTACGTTGTTTATTATCGGCGTACAACGACTTACACATATATTCATTGATAAAATTATTTTGTACCGCCGTCAAACCCTTCATTCTATTTCTTCCAATACCTCACACATGTCTCTTCACTCCTGATCTAGAACTGGAACATATCGACACAGGTATTGATGTCGGCGTTACGAGTATTATATTTTATTAATGAATAGCTATATCTTCTGTTATCTCTGGATGCCTATATAGACAATCGTATAATGCATCATAAAATTTGGTCAATTATAAGTTGGTCTAAGTGTATTTCGCACAATGATGAATTGATCTGTGCGTACAAGAAACTATATATATTATATTTCTCAATATAAACTTCTAAAATATGTTTTTTTTTTATTCAGAAACCGTTCCGCAGTGGTAGTTTTGCATAATATCTTAAATAACTAGTGGAACAGTGAAAATCAAGATTAGCAATAGGTAAACAAAAAGTTTCTGTTTCAGTTCGTGTCAAAGTCTCAACCAACAAATTTCTAGTAATTTCCGGAAGAGCCAGAGGTCTAGGTATTGATAATGTAACTGAAGGAGAATTTCGTTTTCCATAATTCTAATCGAGTTTAAAAAGAATAAATAAATGTAGCTGGCAACATTTTTCTAAAGCCAAGAATGAACGTTAAAAAAAATGTGATTGACTATTTCTGTTAAATATAGGTTCTTTTTGTAAAAAACCGCAACCAAACGTTGCATCTTACTGCTAAAACTCTAATGTAATTTATTAAAAACATATTTTTTATAACTTTGCTATAATTCCCTTACTATGAACCAAACAAAAAACATTTAGATCAGGTACCGGAAAAGCGACCTTGCTTGCCAACTACGTTTATTTGATCCGTCTTTTGGGTTATTTCTTTGAGTTAACTCCACATTAATTTATAAAATTTCACTGGTTTTATAATTATCACTTTTTCACGCTTTTTGCCTATTTTTATGCACTTTGGACACGTATTTTTCACCATTTAAGCTAGATATTTACATTTAAATTATATCTAAGGGCGACTCCAGGGAGAGGGCCATGGATCTCATATTCATAAAAAATTGTATCTTCATCTGCGTAAAATTTGTATTGACCAGGGATGTGGAAAGGGATGAAGATGTCATATATGTTTATCGTCGTATTCATTAAATGGCACTATAATCCGGAGCTTATTTCATACAAGTGGTGTCAGAAACTGTAACATTTGTACAGTTACCGATTTTTTAAAAAACATCAACAGAAATTGAAATGAAACGTTGCTCATTTATTTAAAAAAGCTACCTGTTTTCTACTGCAAATATAAATCCCAATTTTCTAGAGTACCTCTGTATCTCTAACATGTGGAGGATGGGTTAACTAACCCTCGGCACCTAGACTTCACTAGGCCCATTGTGTGCCTCCTCCTTAGATAGGCACATACTAGCTCGTGAGCCAGCCTACATATTTAATGTAATTGACAACTTCGCCAAGAGGTGTTTCTCTTATATCGGCCGGTGTTAGCCAATTCTCGCTGAACACAAATATTTTAATAAATAACAGCGTCGGGCAATCGTAGAGGATATGCTTGATGGTAAAGTCTCGGAAATTCGCTTTCTTTATTGTTTAAATGTAAAATGGATGAAACAAAAAGTTACTAGATTTTGGCACGTCATAGATTAATTACATCATGTTAATATGTCGTCAGGTGGCAGTTATCAAAATAAATTTAATTTGTTAAAAATTTGTATATTTTAAAACGATTTCTATCACTTTATCATCTTCTTCCCCCCCCCTCCCCTGCAGGGTGCGGATTCTGACAGCCACATTATTCATATCTATTTTTTTGTGTCATCGGCATCAACTGCTATGGTTATTAGCCTCGTGTTCTGTGTAGGCTTTGTTACCGTTTCCCAGCGCCACTTTAGGAACAGCACTGTTAATTAGTACCCAACAGTGAGGAATCCTACCAAGGCATCATCTATTAAATGAGTAATTGCATGGATCATATATTTAATCCAGTAATGGATATAATTCCATTATGTCGTTAGAAATTATTCCGTTGAAAGTACCACCAATAATTTTGGTCTTTTTTTTTCTTCACTTTTCCTTATTGTCGTATTTCATTTATTGTATTACTCATTTACCAATTTACTCTATTTAGCCTGGACTTTAAGGTAATTACAGCACCCCTTATAAGTACATCTCAAAGAGTGATTTTTAAAAAATTAAAATTTTGGCAAAACAAATTGGGCAATAATACCTAGAATATGCATATATATTAAAGTTTAAATTTACAAAAAAAACAAAGGGCTTTAAATTTTGAAATATCAAAATGAATATAAATGATACATTTCTCAACAGCAATATTATAATCTCCAAAAAGAAGCTCTTAATCTCTTGTTAATGATTTTTTAAAATTCGCCGAAATTAGCGGCTAAAATTTCTCGTTAAGTGCTGATTTCTGGTATAACACCAGAAGATAGTACTTAACGAGCCGTTTTAGCTACTAATTTCGGCAAATTTTAAAAAAATCATTAAGAGATAAGAGCTTAAATTTGGGGATTATATTAAGAATGGTGCTGTTGAGGAATGCATTTATTTTCATTATATTTCAAAATTTAAAGCTCGTTGATTTTTTTTTTGAAATTGGAAGGAATTAACACTTTAAAATATATGCATATTCTAGATATTATTGACTAATTTATTTTCCCAAAATTTTTATTTTTTAAAAAATTACTTTTTGAGATATGCTTGTCCGAATATTATAAGGGGCGCTGTATTCACTTTAACTGGTTTTCTTATTAGTTAGTTCTTTTTCCTATTTCTGGCTTTCTTTTTTCCTATGCCTCTCGATTTAATGACCTTTTTATTATGATCACGTATTCATAAATGATTTCTTTTCGATTTTGTAATCAAATTTTCCTTTTGGTTTGGAAAATTTTCTATTTGAGATAAAATACTAAAGATGTTCTACACACGAAAGAAAATTTGTACTGTTTTTCACAAAATATACCAGCTGGCTGTTTTTAAAATATAGATTAATTGCAGGTTGCTAAAAATACCGTGGGATTTCAAGGGCAACGAATGAAGGGGTATTGATAATCACTAACAATATTAAAACGTAAGAAAGCAGCGTTTATAGTTATGGTGTGCGTAACCCAAAATACCAACTAATACAGTTATACTTTGGAAAAGTCCATCTGCCATCGACGACCTGATACCCCATCGAGATTGAAATCTGGTTGTGTGGATATATATCCAAACGATTCACATATTCTTTCTTCGCCCTTCTTCTCTCTAATACAGTATGGACTAACTTAGGGTCTATTATAATAGCCAATGATATGCTCTATATGCCCTTTATTCTGTTGGCCGCATAGCTCAAGATGGTCTTGGAGGTTCCGTATAATGCTTTGAAATGTTGGTCCATTATTTCTGCCAAACTCGTATGAGCGATTGTAACCTTCACATATAAAACATTTTTCTTCGGTTGTAAGCATCTTGTCCACAGACAGTGTTGTATACCCTGACAGATAACAATTTAGTGTTTATTTAAAACAAGTTTAACAGCAGTGTCACTTCCATAGCAACTATGATTAAAGTTACAATTTCGGTACTGTATATTTACGGTCATATTGTAGTTAATGGTTGGTTAGGTATTCTAGTCGAGAGTTCATTCGTGAGCTTTGTATTTCTTAGTTTTTGTATTTTTACCTTATCATGGAAACCAAACAACGTCTTCCATCTCTGACTTGCGACAGATATGTTTGTACATTTTTGTGTTTATGATCTTGGTACTACCCTAGAATTTGATGCCATATGTCCATATACTTAGGTGTAAGTATCGTCTAGTGTACAGTTATAGTATGAATAAAAGATGAGTGCAGTAAAAGTGGGGATGTAACGTCATATTCCATAGGCGTACTTTGCCAAATAAGTTTCTATAATATAATTAAGGCCACGGCATATAAAACGGTATACACGCACTTCGTTAATTAAATTTTGAATAAATAAAGTTATATTATTTACAAAAAATAAAAATAAACCTTATGCTTCTGACAAAAATTTTGAACTTTAACATTGAACGAATTATATTTAACCAATAAATAACAATTATATGTTGTTAAAGGGATTAAATTGTTTTTAATCTCTTAGCATTAAAAGTAACATTTCAGTGCCTAAAATTAAAGATAATTTTTAAGAGGCACCGTCTTCACTATAACTACTGGTACCATTATCATTGTCTTTTCTGAGGTTTATTATTATAGAGTCTATTAAGTGTTCCATTGCTATATCCACCTCTCAAAATGATTTTTCCACCTTTTTAATATGATCAATTCATTTGCTCCAATGTTCTCCATTTACATCTGAAACTGCCTTTAAAAATAAATTTCTCACAGGTAATTTTAAGGTTAAATGAATTGTTTCGAGAAACATAGTCTTCTAATTGTGACCAGATCAGTTCAATGGGATTTAACTTTGCGTGGTAAGGAGGCAATCTGAGAATTTAAATTCCTTTTTCTAGGGCCTCGTCTATATTATATTTTTTGAATTTGTTTTTATATTGCCTTGCTATTACGAGTAATTCTGCCTTCAGGGATATAGGAAGACTGTTAATATTTTTATAATGGAAGCCATTTTGAAATATCTTCTTTTTTCCATCTTATTATAGGTAGTAACTCCTTTAATCGACTGTGGTAGGATGCATTATCCAAAACAATAACGGAGTTTTCAAACATAGGACCATCCATTTCTTCATGGTAGTCTTTGTTTTCTTTGACTCGAACATGATTTCCTTTTCTTGTTGGATTTTTAATCCACAAGAGACCCCTTCCATAAAGGCTTGTTTTTTAGTTTTGATGGAGGTATCTTGCCAAATTTTTGTTACTTTATGTCCAGCATTAACTCATGTTTCAAATAAAATACCTGTTTATGCTGATTCCTTGCGTCCTCTATTTTCCTTAAATAATCATGTCTCCACGCAATGATTTCGTCTTTCTCTGTTAAAAAGCTCTGTCACGTTTTTTGTAACGAAAATTTAATTTATGTAATATTTTTTGCAGATAAAAGTATGATATATTTGGAAGAGTGCAGCTGTTTTCTATTTCTGAGTATAATTTTTTAAGTGTAGAAATTTCATTTCGAAAAAAGAATGTTATATTTGCCTCATTACCCCATTACCCAGGTTGCAATAAGGGTCTTGTTTCTTCCTGGGGGCTTTTTCGGATGTGAGACTTCTCCAATAATTGTATCTTCTTTAATAATGTTATACACTGTCCGCTTAGATACTCCAGTATAGGTATCATATTTAGTGGCTTTTTCATCCACAGAAAGTGAAACAATCTCTTTTTGTAGATTATTAAATGCTTTATGGCTATTATATCGTTTACGCGTACTTCTGCTTGCAATATTTTCTAATACACTTGCCATTCTTATATAACTATAAAATTATAGTATGTGCTAATACAAAATTCCAATTCAATTCAAATATAAACGATACGGCCATGAATAAATAAAGTTTGACACAAGAAAAGGTTTACTATAGTAAAAACCATGGAAACATTAAATCTAAACCAAAACTTGTATTAGGCCGATCAGATTTATTAAAATTTATCTACAAATAAGCATTGAAGGATGATGTATAACTGATATGACTCCTTTTGAACCTGTACTACGTTGTGAAAATTAAATTACTGCACTCCTTTCTTCCATAGACTATAGTTCGTTTTTCAAAAAAGCTGTAGCGTTCTGTTGATTACCCAGTTCATTTGTCTTCTGTTTTCAACAACATATTTAAAAATTATTATAATGTACCTCAGAATATTCATAATACAAGTAATCGTTCATTTCAAAGTAGCAAAATGGTTTTTAATTATTTAGAAACCTATTTTTACTTTTTTGTCGTGATGGCATATTTCATTATGGACAATCAACTGTTTTACTGCGATATTTAGCGTCCCAAAATTAAATAGTACCAAAACTCGTAATACAGTAATTGCACATTATCATTTTGAATTATTCAAATTATTTCATCAATATTCTCTATTAACTGGACTATAAAAGTATGTAAGTACGAAAATAAAGCAGTTAAACAACAGTAATTATTTATAATCTCTGTAGATACTTAGGTAAAAAATTAATTGAAGTTAATCCATGCTAAAAACATGTACATAATTGTACCACAAATAATAAAAATTTCACTTGGTTTTTCGAAATCAGTATCTACATTAGTGAGTATAATTTATTATCTGTCAATTGTAAAAAAAACTCCTTAATACATTCATTAAATGTTTATTTTGTTTCTTATAGAAATTTGTATAAAAAAACAACTAAAAAACAGTGTTAGAAAAGCTTAAACCAAAATGAAATTAATAAATAACATACACTTTTAACAAAGTATTTTTATTTTCAGCCTGCGCAGAACTGGTAGAAAAGGCAAGCCAGGAACAAAACACTGGAAAAATAGAGGGTGAGTCACTTCTTCTTCCTCTTCTACAAGGCTTACTACAAGCACCAGAAAAAGATCAAACCGCAGACTCCGGTACAGAATCCGGCGAAGACCAAAGAAACGGTCTTATCGCAGAGGTTCAAAGAGCATTAGATAAACTTTCACAAAGCTTATTTAATGATTCCACAGATATTTCAGAAGAAAGACGTTCGTCGTTATTGTGTTTAGTAACGAAATTACAAGTGGGATTATCCACGGCTGTGCCTAAAATAGAACGAAGACTCTCTAGCGAAACGGGACGATTTAGCAAAAGGAAAAATAGACAAAGCCGTCATACAGTTGGAGTAAGCAGCGAAGAATTGGCAGATGCAAGAAGGTTAATTGAAGAAATTTCTGGTCATAAAATTACACCTTCCACCTCGAAAACAGATTCAATAAATATACAAAAACGAAATTCAGAAAGTAATGATTCATCCAACACTGCAATTTTAAGTAAAAAAGAATCGGACGAACTCAACCACTTGAGTAAACAAAACTCAGATAGCAGCGTAACTAGTAATCCTTCTATAAATAAATATATAAATAAATCATCGGTAAAAAATACGACGCCTAAACCTTTTAGTAGTTCAAATAACTCATCGACAGTTCCAACTCCGGACATATCCGAGCATTTAGACGCATTTTTCGAAGACGAAATTCAAAAAATGTCGTCACAAGATAAACATTTAGACGAACTCGTAAATAAGAGTCACCAGCCTACTGGGATAATAAACACGGAACTAAATGGTTCAGAACCTGAAGAAGATACTATTAAAGTAACTGATATAGTCGAAGAACCCAAGTTATCTGTCAATCCAATTTATTCCAAACCAGAAAACAGTTACAACCAATTTGATAGCAAACATATGGATAGATTTAATACGCAAATAAAGAAACAACGCATGAAAAGAGCAAATACAATAGACATACCTAAACCTTTGCAGTTTTACGAAGATTCCGACTGTTCAGACGGCGAAACTGAGGAACAAAAACATAAAAATAACTACTACGCCTTGCGAGGTCCAATAAGAGTAGGAGATCCAGTAATTAAAAAAACTGTACCTACTTTTCAACCGAAAACCGCTTCAGATCAAAAATTCCTTGCTTTCTTAAATAAAAATACCGACAATTCGGATGACAAAAATAAAAACTCCATTTGGACAGACCATAAAAACAGAGCTTCCGTTTGGGGCAGCAAATTCGGGAACATTAAAAATAATTTTGAAAGTTCTGGTAGACCACAATCAAATAATGTCAAAAACTTCTGGAAAACTCAAGATGACGCTCTTACGGCGCGTAGCAACCAATACGGTCCTAAAATAAGTAGACAGAGTGCTAGAAATTTGCAACAAATGTTTGAAGATAAACAAAGGGAGAAAGATATTTTACCTGAAAGACTAAAACCGCTTAAAAATATTACAGAGGAGCATAACGCGTTAACAGGGAAACTGACGATCAAAACGGAACCTGAAAAAAATTATAGATTCTTGCCGGGTCCTTTACCTGTAAACCAATTTTCTCATGCACCACAATCGGCATTTAAACCTATCCCAAAAAAAAGTCATACTTTCAAACCAATCATCCAAGAACCAAATAAGGAAAATGTATTATTGCCAGAGTCCCCTCAAGAGTTACTAAAAACTGAAATTAAAGACAATAACAAATCATTATTTTTATATAGTCCTAAACCCTTAACTAACTCTCAAGGCACTTCACCGGCATTGTCTCCAATTAGTACAAAACCATGGCTGACTCCGAGTCCTGAGGGAGGAAGTAGGGTACTCAATATGGCTGCAAAGAAATTTGAAGTTCCTCAACAACAAATTGAAACTCAAGTTATTAAACCTAGAAAACTTAGTAAGGAATTAACTTCTGCATTTGTACCAAAGCAACAACCTACTGAAAAACTTGTACCATCTTACATTACGAAAACTTCTGACGCTAAAAACAGTACTGTAAGAAAATTAAGTGATCAGTACGATACTATAGGAAGTAAAACTCCCGAATATACTAGCCACACTAGCGTTGTGTACCAACCTTCGACTCCTTTGAAAATGCCTGAAGTCTATTCGGAAAAAGTTTCTACAAATGATTCCAACAGACCTAAATTTACCCCTACTAGCCCTAGAGAACCAAAACCCACACCTTGGTGGCACCAAGCTTATAGAGATAAAGTTAGTGGTCAAAGATCTACGTCCAATCAACAAAAAAGTTTTGATAACGAGAAAAAAATTAACCAATTTCAATCTCCAAATAATAATTACAACTCTACTACAGCTCTTTATAATACACAAGAAATTTATCAACATGTACCAGGAAAAGAGAGTAATCCTACATCACCGGAAAATATCTACACCTCAACACTTACTTTTAGCCCAACAGGAAAACCTAAAAACCAACAATTAGAAGCTGTATCACATCCTCCAAAATTGGAAACTCAACTTTCTAACGAAAGCATTCATGAATATACAGCTATAAGCAGCAAAGTTATGGGAAGTGCTCAACAAGCTGTTACAGTTAAGCAAGGACCTATGACTCGTAATGAACACGACATGGCTGCTGTTTTTAATTTAAAGAACACTCTTAGCACTCTAGGAAAAACCGCCGATGATAGAATACAACCCAAAATCAACTCGGTTAGTCCTATTAAACCTAGTTCAACACCGGAAGTTACACAGAAAATCTCAGTACCAGACCCGATACGAAAATTCTCACCTCAGAATACGGTTTCCGCGCAAGGCGGCTACTATAAAGCTCCTGAACCGCAAAATAATGATTATAATATATCCCAAAGAAGCCCTCAAAAAAGCCCACAAAGACTATCTAGTCGAAGTTTCGGTTCCAAAGATGTTAAACCGAATAGTAACGATCCTAAACTAGGTGTGGTCAAACCTATGCAGAAAACAATGGCTCCAGTTTATAACAACGTTGCTAGGATTCAAACAGCTGCTGCTCAATCTCAACAAACTGTGGAGTTTAATGAAAAAGGACAAGGTGTTGTAACTAGTAAATTCCACATTCCTGTAGTTAGTGTAGAGCCAGGTTCACCGTTACCTTCTAATATAGGTGGAAGAGCTTTGAGCAAATCTGACTCATGGCATCAAATATGTCTGGCCAGTAACCAAACGGCTAATAAACCTACACCTGGAAGAAACGTAGTAAAGTCTAAATCTAGTCACAGCTTGGCGGTTCCTCAAAGACAATTTGAGGCTGGTATGTCTAAAGATGAGTTATTGCAGAAGAGAAAAGCCATGGAATCGTACTTATTAGGAGGAAATAAGTCCCCCCAAACAGTTAGCCCCACTAAATCGGAAAAAGTTGTTAAAACTAGCATAAATAGGATAAAAACTTCTGAAAAACATTCAGCTTACAAGTCTTCGGGAATATCAAGAAGTAGAACCTTACCAGATATAGTTTGTCCTCCGTTATTAGATGAAAGCAACGTAGATCAAGCTTTTGAAGACTTATTCAAATCTAGTTGTATTTAAAGAAGAGAAAGTAACCAAAATATTTCTTACCTGTTCATTCCAATTGTATGTAAAGGTGTTTTTGTATGATTTAGGATTATAACTTAGTCGTTTTGCCGAATGAAACTTATGTCAGTTGGATTTTCTTATGCAGATTTAGAGACAGATATCGTGGTGTGTGTAAGGTGCGCACACCATGAAAACGATGGGAATCCAAGAAGAGATTTGACATCGATAATAAAGAGGGTGAGAATGTGTTGGTGTGCGCACCCCCTAACAAAATCTACCCTCAACCTGCTGCTCCTGAATAGCTCAAAACAGCGACTGTAAATAATCAACACGCAAATTTAAATACTAATGTTAAGAATCTGTTACACGTTAAAACATTTGTTTGTTCCATTTTTTCATAATTTTGTACAACAATAGACACTATCAAAGGTTCATTTTATATATACAGCTTTTTATTTGAAATAAAGCACTTATTATGACGTGCCTTATTTATAGCTTCTTTCTCCCCACTACTTTCTAAAATAATATAAATATTCATGCTAAATTTACCACGTAAGTTAAAAGAGTAGAAATACCTTTAATTGGGGTTTCTTAAGGTCAACAAATTTTTCCGATACCTAAAATTAGCGAAATGATTTGCACATTTCAAGTTCAAAATTTTGCCAACTTTATTTCGGACTTGCTATTTTTAGCTATTCTATTGTGTATGGCACAGATGTTTGTCTATTTTTAGTTTTTTTTTACTTTCGCACCATAAAAGTACATGCAAATCGTTTTTTTTTTTTAATCATGAAAACAAATAAATTCATCAATAAACAAGATTAAAGAATCCATTTATTTTATGCATCAACACACCTCCCATTTTTTATTTGTTGCTAACTTTGTTGCTCTTTACTAACTTGTATATTTTTAGTACTTTTTGTTTTATTACCTATTTTTATTAGGCTATATAATTATTTTACTAACATATTTTCGCTAATAATTTCTAAAAATCTGTTTTAAAATATTAATTATAATATTATTGGTTTCAGAAACAGTAAGTGTTGAAAAATCCACAACAGAAAGTCCAGTGACAACTCAAACACAAGGTAATTATTAGTAATCAATAAATATGTAAAATAGAAATATATATTTTTTTATTACACCTGGCTGCACTATAATCTTTTTCTACGGACCTAAAGAGCGGGCGAATATCCAATAAGTAACAATATCAATCAAGTTACTTCTTTCTTCCGTTTTGAAACATTTCATAATGTAGATGTTACGGTCAAAGATGATATTTCGGTCTTTAACGATATTGGCCGGTCATTTTCGTAAATCTCCTATTTGATTGGGCATTATTGATAATAACCGGCGAATAACGTAAACATCTGCTTAAATTGGACAATGCTGATAAACTATAAACGACATAGGGGTCTATTCTGTAACAATTCCTTTATATTTAACAGCCTTTAAAAAAATTGGCGGCCTTTAAAAACATTTTCGTATTCGTTAATTTACTTCTGTCATTATTTAAACAGATTTCTTTAAGATAGTCCTCTAATGTATTTTAAAGATCCGTTTAAATAATGACAGAAGTAAAGAAGAAAATATTTTTAAAGGCCGTTAAAATATAACGGAATTGTTACAGAATAGACCCCATAGCCTTTTTACGACTTTGCCAGGACGTTATCGTTAGGGCCCACTTATGTGTGGACCGCAAACCGCGACGATTTGGATTTGAATAAAATACAGCAAAAATTTACAAGATCTGAATTCAATCCACGTTTGGAGAAGCTTATATTATTGGAAAACCTTAGTGACGCCGTTAAAGGAAAAAAAATACTTAGACAAGTTGCAACACAAAACACTGTTTTTGGAAAACAGGGTATAAGCGTTGTCACTGTAAGGGTGGGTGCAAAAACAATAAATGCGCTTGTCGCACCAAGAAAAAATTTGTAATTCCAGATGTCATGGATCATTATCATGCTCCAATAAAACTGATTAATAGTTATATAATTATCATGTTTTTATGTTAATTTTACAGTAGCTTACTGGTAAAGCCTTTAAAATAAAAATTTTAAGTCACAGTACCAACTTAATTCTTTAAAGTCAACTTCACCCACTTATTGATAGTCAATGTCATTAATGACCGGACAAAAATGCAAAAAATAATATATTTTCAACATTGTCCACTCATTGATGGTCGATGTCGTTAATGGCCGTACAAAGATGCAAAAAAAATATTATCAACATTGTCCACGATTAATGGGCATTTTCGTTTCTGTCCAGATAATAACGATATTGGCCAGCAAATATGGCTGCTGACGTTAATGTCAATACCCAATTTACAACACTACCCGTAACATAGACACCAATCAACTGTAATGTGATATCAATGTGTGTGTGTGTGTGTGTGTGTGTGTGTGTGTGTGTGTGTGTGTGTGTGTGTGTGTGTGTGTGTGTGTTTGTGTGTGTGTTTGTGTGTGTGTGTGTTTGTGTGTGTGTTTGTGTGTGTGTTTGTGTGTGTGTTTGTGTGTGTGTGTGTGTGTGTGTGTGTGTGTGTGTGTGTGTGTGTGTGTGTGTGTGTGTGTGTGTGTGTGTTTTTTTTTTATAAAAATTGTTCAAATAAAAGTTGTTTGTACTATAATTCTCTATAATTTTTATCTCATACATAATTTCTCTAAAATAGACCGTATTCGAGATATTTGAGAAAATGTGTGAATTTCGAATTTTGAAGAAAACTCAAAAACGGATAAAGAAAAGAACATTAAATTATAAATTTAAGTTTTATTTCGGTCTGACGTGCAATGATTAGATTTTGGACAAAGTCGGAACATCTGGGGGGGGGGTACTTTATGCGAGGCCGTTTTTATATTTTATGGAATATATCTGTTATTTATGTTTGGAGAAGAAAATTGTTCAAATAAAAGTTACTTCTAATATTATTATCTATAATTTTTGTTTTATGTCAAAATTTCCTGAAATGGTCCGTATTCGAGAAATTTGACAAAATGTGCAAAATTCTGATTTTTATGAGATTTTTATGAACTAAAAGTTGTTTGCGATATCGATCTCTGTAATTTTTGTTTATACATGATTTTTCTAAAATGGACCGTAATGCAAAAATTGTAGGAAAAGTGCTAAATTTAAATTTTTCAGTATTTTCGTTTTTAATGAATATCTATAGAAAAATGTTTCGAGGTAGATGTATGAGGGAAATGTATATATTTAGTTTAGCCTCTAAACATTTATAGAGGTGCTGCAATAGGTTGTACAAAATAACCGGAAAAAGCCTATAATAACTAGATAGGAAAGTCATGTGTTGGACACATCAGATTTTTATTGTTCATCTCACTCGGGAGTATTTATAATAACCATTTTCTCTTTCACATTGTTATTGTCCATTCCACAATAACAATGTGAAATAGAAAATGGTTATTGTAGATACTGCCAAGTGAGATGAAAAATAATATAGCTGCGCCCACCATAGAGTCGCATCTCAAGCCTATTGACAAACATTCTTCCCCACTCCAGTTCATTGGTAGACACACGATTTTTTACGTTGGTTGACATTACGGTGTGATGACATACCTCTCAGTTTGACAGTTCATTTAATTCATAATTTAAAAAAAAAAAATTCCGTAGAAACAAAAATTTTCAAATCGTGAAGTAGGTAGATATAACAAAAAAATAGAAGTATGATACACCATTAATTATTATACACTTTTATCATAATTTATACGAGTATGCCAATGTCCTTTGTATTCTGAGCAATAACAAATTTCAGCCATTAACGTAAATCCTATTTTTCTAAATTTTACATATAAAGTGATATTTTTCGTAATAGTAGTAAGTGTCAAAATGACTTACTTTACGCAAACAGGCATTCCAAACAAAATGGTTGCCCATAGGTAGTGACTGTCTACTGACAGACCCATGACAGGTTATGATATGGCAACACTGTGGGCCTCGTGATTTGACAGGATCAATGAAATAGATAGTTATAGATGTTTTTAAAAATAAACGTAAACTTATGCCCTGAAGTAAAAATGTAGGTAATTATTTTTTTTAATGTATTCATAGGCTGGAAATTGATTTTATAACACATTTTTGCTATACTGATTCAAATTAATGAGCAAGCCAGGCAATATGGCCGTTAGCAAACGACCCGCTTTGAGCAACCTATACAGGGTGTTCCATCGAAAACGTACTGCAGGCGGGTGGAAAAGAACTTTTCGGCAAAATCCATAAACACGTCAAGTTTGTTTGTCAAGGGGACACCTTTTGACGCAAAAAGCATACTCGTTTAGAAAATTATGGACCTTGAAAGTTTAACAATAATGTTTGACGGAAAATGCAAAAAACGATTTAATTTAACTTCAAACCTTTCCGTATTTTTGAAATTACATTATTTATTCCCAGATTTATTAACTCAAAACACTAACACATTTGTTACTATAATGGTATTTTTTCAAATGACTTTGCTGTTTTGGCCGCTTTGCAGATTCTTTAGGCTCTTTTTTATTGTTAAAACAATACAAAAGTACAACAATATTTAACAAACATCATGTATAGTTAAATAAAACAAAAACATTATAATAACAACATAATGATAGGCGGATAGTATACAAGTAGACTCATCTTGCAACAAAGTGAATTGGTTTAATATGTATGCATCAGTATTTACAATTTATTACTTGATAAGAGAAAAACATTTAAAATAGCGCAATTATAAAAAAATTTAACTAAATTTTGACTAAATTTTGACTAAATTTTGACTAAATTTTGACTAAATTTTGACTAAATTTTGACTAAATTTTGACTAAATTTTGACTAAATTTTGACTAAATTTTGACTAAATTTTGACTAAATTTTGACTAAATTTTGACTAAATTTTGACTAAATTTTGACTAAATTTTGACTAAATTTTGACTAAATTTTGACTAAATTTTGACTAAATTTTGACTAAATTTTGACTAAATTTTGACTAAATTTTGACTAAATTTTGACTAAATTTTGACTTAAGTTTTGACAAATTTTTTTCCAATTTTTGACCAAATTCAGGTATTAGGTATGGATTTTTGCAAGATGGGTTAACGTTACTCAGTCATTGTATACTATTTACTGCATCAAACTGCTTGTTCAGAAATACCTAGTAACGTTTTTCAGATCAGAGTTTCGCCCCAAGATTTTCTCATTGCTCTTTGTCTAATTATAAATGGAACACCCTGTATAATTTGAATTAGATGGTTACAGATGCGAAAACAATTACAGAAGCGTCAACTAAGCCAACACGATCACATTAAAAATTAATTATTTGTTAAAAATCAAACTGCTGCCAATCCGGTACGTGCATCTTCTCGTTTTCTATTTTGGATCTTGCCCCATTACTACCGTTATTATTAATTTATCATTTGTGTTTCATCGCGAAACATGTAGGTATATAAAACTGCAACGTACATTTACAATTTCATATACGTGATTAAAACTATTAAATCGCAACCTGTGACGACCTTGATAATTTAGCAAAATGTCTTTCAACGGTAAGATTTTTTTATTTCTTTACTCGGAAGTTTAAAAGTGTCTTTGAACGGAGATATTTTTGTTTCTTGACTTAAAATTAACGATATAACGAGTGATCCACAAAAAAATACTTTCTCTAAGGCCCGTATTTATAAACAAAACTCAGCTGAGTCGGACTTGGGTAAGTCGTCCTTAAACGAAAATCGAAGTTCGGTTATATCGCGTGAATTTAGAGATGGGTAGTAACAAATCCGTAAATGTACATAACAGTTATAGATTTGCGAATATCCATCTCTAAATTCAAGTTTAACACCAGAACCACCTAGAATTTTAGAGACGTTGTAACCGAATTTCGATTTTAGTTCAAGGACGACTTACCCAAGTCCGACTCACGTAAGTTCTGTTTATAAATACGGGCCTAAAGTAGACCAAGATTGACAAAGACAGGTGGAAAAGAAGAATTAAAGATTTTTTTATGGCCTACTTTATAAACACTTTTTTGTGGATCACTTCATATTAAGAAGTTCGTAACAATCTAAAAATAGGTTACTGTATTTTCAGTTATTTACACTCGTCTTAGTTCATTGGTTCGCGACTACTGTATTTATCCTCGTTATATTCTAAAGTAATCTTTCTTCTTCTCGATGTACTTTTTTTGTCCTTCTGACCTCCCTTCTATCTTCTATACATCTGTTAGTCTCCATGAGACTCCTAGGCCCGTATTTATAAACAGAACTCAGCTGAATCGGACTTGGGTAAGTCGTCCTTGAACTAAAATCGAAATTCGGTTATATCGCTTGAATTTAGAGATGGGTAGTAACAAATCCGTAAATGTACTTAACAGTTACAGATTTGCTAATATCCATCTCTAAATTTCAGTGTAACACCGGAACCACCTGGAACTTTAGTGACGTTGTAACCGAACTTCGATTTTAATTCAAGAACGACTTACCCAAGTCCGACTCAGCTGAGAGATCTGTTTATAAATACGGACCCTAGTGCTCCACCGTGTGACGGCACTGCAGCTTTCGAGGCTTTTGCGAATCTTTGAGGATCGTACTCCCGTAACCATTCAATCCACGCCGTAGAGCCGGTTTTTTAATGTCCAGTCAAAATAAGAGACTGTTACGTTACGTAGCCGATAGCTATATCGCAGCTGACACTTAAAGTCCCTGTAACCGATGGAACTGTTTATTGTTACGAATTTAACTGCTCTAGCTACGTAGCTAATAGTTATTATTTATTCTTAGACAGCTTGGCATTTCTTCTAATTTATTAAATGGTTTTTATTGGATAATTTAAATTTGCCGCTGTTTACATATTGTATCTTGTGTTGATCGTCACCGACCTTTACATAAAAATTGTTCTATTTTGCGCCTATTTTTTTTATGACAGTTGTTATTTTCTGTTTTTGCATCAGATAAACAAATGAAATAGAGATAACTAAAGGCGGGTACAGATCTGAGTACGTACGCGTATGAGGCAAGCCGAGGACGCATGAGCATGCAGATGTGGATGGGCTTCCGAGGCGTGGCAAATTGCCTCGTTGTGTGCGCCGTACGGCCTCGCCCCGATCCGTTTGTTAGCGGTACATCAAAGGGAGGCAATGCACAATACGTGCTCAGTCTGGACGGAGAATTTGTACCATACAGCACCTTACAGATTATAGCGAGTTTTTAAGGATTTATTTTGCATGTAAAAAGAAGAAGTATTAAAGAACAATTATTAAACGTATGCTTTTTCACAGCATTATTTTTGTTGTTAAATAGACCACGAAAAGCTACTTTGCATAACATCGCGGCGTGCACATGTACTTTTTTGTGATTACTTGGAACAATTATTTAATGTATGCAACTGGACTAAAAGTATTGGGTAAATGTGCGCGAAGATATTTGTATAAGCTAAAATAGGTCGCAAAATGATCGATACATTTTAAACAATTAACTAACCTATAATTTTTAGTTTTCGTAAATTTTTTGATAAAATATTACAATTTAGCGACTTGCATACGATTCCGAAGTGTACAATGAAAAAATGGATAAACAAAATTCAAATAACGTTGAACAATTATTATTAGACTGTTCCCATTGAAATTAGTGATAAATTACGAAAGAATATTCATATATTATACATGGTCTCCCATTATTGCGTAATTGCTCGATAAATCAATTTGTGCTATAGATACACAAACAAGTTTCAAATAAAAGTTATATAGATTTGAACAAGACATACATACTTGTATTTTAAAAATATTTCTGGTAAATAAAAAATATATATTATTTAAATAGAACACCCTTTATTTTGTTTAAGTTTTATAATGGCCTGGTAATACTGAATTTAACCCTAGAATGGTTTTAAAAAATATTGCAGGGTTGCCATGCAATTAATTTTTTTGTGAAATTAGAGAATGATGCAAATAAAATTATCATTGTTTATATGCTAGCAATGATTTCAAAATTTTTAAAATACACACTTATAAGATACAAAGCTAACGAATAGTGGTGATAGATTTGGTTTATTTTATACATAACGTTTTGAAACATGTCTTAAATACGGCTAATTTTAAGTTCAGTTTACTCAATTTTTTCAAATGCAACACCCTGTATATTATTTTAGCATAAAATTTCTTATAAATATTCTTATCCAACAAAATCAACACGTACAGTGTATCCCATCAGTGCCTAATTGATCGATACCTGTTTTATTATTGAAAATACGAAGAAATGTTTAATACAAAAGTTGTATTTAATAATTACAGTTCATCAAATTTCTAGAGGTGTTCGACGCCCAGACAGAGAACGCGCTACGTGTGACTAAGATAGCTATTGTACAGTCTGCTAAACAAGTTATTTTTTAATATTTTTAGGTAATTAAATTTTAAAAGTGTGGAATAGTTTAGGGATTAAATTGGTCTGATTGGACTTTCTTAGAACGTTTTTAAAAGCAGCTAAAGATAGTATGTAGAATTGAAAATAATTATTATGCCATAAAAGGTGTTTTGGAATTCCTTCAACCTTTTGAAATTGAGTCAGAAAATATAAATTTTATAGGATAGCGGAAAATACCTATAATTTTTTGTAGGCCTTTGTAAATCGTGGAAATAGTTTATATTTTATTTCTACCTTATTAAGGAAAATGGTACCTATTATTAATAACGGTTGTTTCTGAAACATTACTAAAATTTTCGAAATTTTGTTTTTCTACAAAATAATAAACTATACTATTTAAAAAAAATTTATTTCTCTTATAATTTTATAAAAAATAACAGGGGAATATTTACATTTCTTGATCTATTAAACAAAACGATAAATTATCTCGACGAATGACACCATGTTCTAGTACGAAAGCTAGCTTTACATTTTTGTTGGTGGTTTCATGGGTTTCATATCAATTTTTTGTAATTGTAGTTTACACGTACATATACCTCTTAACACTTGTTTGCTTTATTAAAAAAGTGTGTTGTTGTGATTTACGTCGAAATAAGTCAAAAACAACTTGAAACCCCATATAAAATCAAAAAGGAGAAACGGAAAAAAATTGAGCCTGTAAATGAACACAACTCAGAAACAAAAATAGCTATCTAATAATAAAAAAATAAAATTTGATTCTTGTGCAGCTTCATCTATATCATTAACTGTTTGTGGTTTTTTAATGGTTTTTCTTGGTGATGAAAATTCCGATATCTCACGGTTATCGATTCTTTTTTTCTCTCCAGAAATGCGGACGAGAGTGTTTTTAGATACTCCTGTGGCTGCAGCAACACGATCATTTACATTTTTAAATGGTATTGAAGGTGAATTAAAGTTTCCTTCTCTTCTCATAAACTCTATAACATTGGCTATTATTTAGCGAGATTGACTGTTAATCACGCGGCCTCTTAATTTGCTATTAAACTTCATACTTAGGTTCTATTAAACTGTAATGAGCAAAAAACACAAACGAAAATAAAAAAAATGTTTTAGCGAAATTTACATCTGACATTTACGTCTGAATGAAATAGTGAAATACTTGATGCGCAGAGTGTACTTTCATTGCGTAAATCCGTCGGGATGCCTGTCAGTAGTGCTTTCTCTGTCTAGCCGTCGAAAGCCTTTAGAAATTTGATGAACTGTATTCTGAAATATACTGGGACCAAACAAGGGGCTGAACAAACTTATACATTTTTAAAGAAAAACACCCTGTAGGTAGTTACATATATTTGATTGTTTCCACATTGTCAAAGAATTTAAATAGACTTCGTTTGCTATGTGGTATATAGGGTGTGCCAAAACGCGAGGATACGATTTTCTCAATTTTGTTAATGGAATAGGTATGTAGGTATATTATACCACTAATTCATAAAAATTTTCTTTAATTTTATTTTTTTGTCATTCCTTATACCGATGGCTTATATTACTTATGACGTCCATTATTTCTAAAAAATGGGTTGACAAAAATTTTAGGCATTTCCTTTCCTCTTTTGCTTGTAATTGTTATAAAGTTGGCTCTTTGATTCGTAATTAATTCAAGACGCCTCTCTGTTACAGTCCTTGAGATTTACTTGTAATTAGCAAGATATTTTAAACCTAGAGCTACAGATGAAAATAAGGGAACAAAACATTTTTATTTTTAGAGAAATTAAGTTGAAAATAGGATTGTTTTATTTGAAGAATACATGCAATTTTTTTTCGCGCATATTTATCACATACTCCAATTGTATATATTAAATAATTGTTCCGAGGATAACAAAAAAAGTACGTTTAAAAAACCACAACGCATGTGCACGCCACGATTGTATGCAAAGTAGCTTCTCTTGGTCTATTTAACAACAAAAATAATACTGTGAAAAGCATACGTTTAATAATTGTTCTTCAATACCTCTTCTTTTTTTTACATGTTCATTTGTTCAATTAACAATTTCGGAACGTACTACACGAAGAAGGTGTATGCAGATTATTTTCTTCAAATATTAACAAAAAACGATTTGCATGCATTTATCTATCGTTCGGAACAATCCATTTTCAATACAAACTCAAATTTGTTTGGTGACGCCGCTGCATGCGAGCACTCTTAGATAATTGGCTAGAACATGTTAAAAACCTATAATAATCATAACTTAAAAGATGCATACATTAAAAAACGTTGTACAAAATCTGTCAATACCGGCTAGTCTATAAAGCCTTCTTCAGAGTAGGAGCGTCGCACGTCGCAATACGATAGCGTTGCGTCGAGTGACGCGTCGTCGGTAAAACAACCTAATCAACGTTTCCGTTTGGGTACATTTTCTAGCGTATGGTACACAAGTACATTTTAGGACAGATAATCTTAAATTGGGTACATTTTGGAAAAATAAATTTCCTATGTTCAAACTTAATGAATATTTAACAAACAATACCCTTATTTCAAATTTATATTTTATATTTAAGCAAGCTTTTTAAATTAATGGTATAGTTGATTTTATTACTTTACGGTAATGAAAAAGCCATAAAAGAACATAGAATATCGGTAAAATATTTTGACTATTAGGGTCACTGTTCAAATGTGCATAAGCCGCCAACTTACGTAGACAGTTGGTAGCATATGAGAAACTTTTTTTTTTTTTTCATTTGGTGTCATCGGCGTCGACTACTACGGCCATTAGCCTCGTGTTCTGTGTAGGCTTTGTTACTGTTTCCCAGCGCCACTTTAGGAACAGCACTGTTAATTAGAACCCAACAGTGAATGATCGAGTGGGGAATCCTACCTAGGCATTAGAATTAATATTTAATTTTTTTTTAATTAAATAAAAATCCCTGCCACCGATGGGATTCGATCCTGAGACCTTCCGATCTCAGAGTCATGACTCTAACCACTGAGCCAACCCGCCCCCTGAGAAACTTTTTTATTATTAGTTTTATCACAAAAAAAATGCATTCAGCATAAAAAGTCGAGCATGGACTAAAACCTAAAATACAACCATTAAATATAAAATTTTATAAGTCGTATATGAGGTTTGTTAAAAATAAAGGTACTTTACTCTTCATATTCATATTTTTTGACAAACCTCGTATACGGCTTAAAAAAATTATATCTGATGGTTGCATTTTAAGTTTTGGGCCCTGCAGAACTTTTTATAAAGAATGACTTTTTTCATAAAACTAAGAAAAAAAAGTTTCCCATATGGTTCCAACTTAATTGGACACACTGAATAAATTCTTCTTATTAAAAGCAATTTTATTATATTATGTAATATTTATTTTATTGTATCTAGTTTTTTGAAAGCAAAAGGCATTTATATATGAATTTTGTACATATTCAGAATTGGGTACACTTGGGTACATTTTGGCAAATTTTTTTGGTACATCAACATATTTGGTTGCGGCAACACTGAACCTAATATTATCAAACAGAAACGTTCAGAGCGAGAGCGACTAGCGATGCGATGCTCTGAAATATAAATCCGTTGTTAGACGCAACGCTATAGCATCGCGACGCGCACCGCTCCTACTCTGAACAAGAGTTTTAGCAAAGCTCCGTTAATAAGGTCAAAAATAAAAATCTGATGTGTCTTTCCTGTCTAGTTATTGCAGGCTTTTTCCGGTTATTTTGTACAACCTATTGTAAATGTTTAGAGGATGAACTAAATATATACATTTATAATGAAAAATATTATTTTATACTTTCCCTCAAACAATTTTCTTAAAAATTAGAATTTTGCACTTTTTGTCAAATTTCTGGAATACACACCATTTTAAGATAATTATTTACATGACAAAAATTATAGAAAATAACATAATAAGTAACTTTTATTTAAAGAATTTTCATCTGTAAGCGTAAATAACAGATATATTCCATAAAGTAGAAAAACAAACTGTTATAAAGTACCCCCAGATATACCGATCATGCCCAAAAATTTAATTACTTTACTACTGCAGGATTGATTAAAGGCTAAAATAATTTAAAATATGGTGTTTTCTATTCATCCGTTCTTGAGTTTTCTTCGTAATTCGATTTTTACATTTGGTCAAATTTCTCGAATACGGACCATTTTAAGAAAATTTTGTATGGGACAAAAATTATAGATAATAATATAAAAAGTAATTTTTATTTAAAGAATATTCTTCTCCAAACGTAAATAACAGATATATTCCATAAAATATCAAAATTACATCTATAAAGTTGGTACCCCTCCAGATGTTCCGACTCTGCCCAAAATCTAATCAGCTCACCACAGGTCGGAATAAGGCTTAAGTTTAAAATTTAAAAAACACACACACAAAGACATCATTGCGAAAATAGTCAAAACAGATTCAGGGAACCGGGGACTCCTAAACGTAAAACTCCGTCAAAAACTCGATGTCGAAGAAAATCATGAATCCTATACTTTCCTTATTTGTATACAGACAGGAAAGTAAAAAGTTGTACCTAAACAGAAAGTATATCTAATTTCCTTTGAGGAATATGTTTGTAAGGAGCAAATTCGTATTGTACAATATGACATAAATTCATAAATATCACAATTATTAGTGACTCTCCATAAGCCACTTATTTGAGGCAGATTAAAACGATCTATGAAATATAATTAGTTTATGTAAATGCGTTATTTATTTTTTATTAATTTTCATATCCCAATTATTATTAAAAATGTCCTTACATTCTATTTTTGATTTGATTTTAGTGACAAAAGTTACCACTCAACAACAGATCACCAAAAAACCTCTGTCACCTTTTGCCAAATTTCGTCAACTGGACAAACAAAACAGTCTCAATACTCCTCCAAGGTAAGTGTATTCACCGATTCAGTTTATTTTCAATTATTTCCACGTACACAAATTGATTAAACTAACAAACATATTTAATTAATTAAATGTAAATAAAAATAAAAAAATAATTTTTTATATTTCTTCTATTTTTATCACCGAATGATTAATTTTTAATTTTTAAACTAAAATTCTGAATTGTCTAAATTAACAAAGATTTCAAACATGCATCTTGTGTCTATATTTTTTTAACATAACTACACTACCATTCTAACACCACAGTACCTTTCTTATAGTGACAGATTAAAGAGTAAAATAATTGCTAAAATCCAAATTTAAAATTATTAAAGAAAGTATTTACATTTTTGGATATAACTGGATTTAGCAGTGCTAAAAAAATAATTTGTCACTAATGTATGAAACCTATTGCACAATTATTTAAACCCACTAATATGTACATTTGGAAAAATTACAGAATTAGATTTTTCATACAGATTAATTCAGCATTACTAGTTATTTGTTAAATGTTTAACCGTGCGTGTCCACTCAAAGATATCACTGACGGGGTGCTAGGTTAATTAAAAAAAAAAGATCAATGTTTCTTAAAAGATTAGCAAGAGCGGGGATAGTTGCTATACTTTATTCATTTGATTTTTTACGGCTCAGCTACTTAATTTAAAATTAGACTCACAAAAATATTCTACAACTTTAAAATATGCAAAAATTCGAAAACGAAAAATGTACCAATGCAGTACTTACGTGGCATGTTGGTATAAACTTTGTATTATTAAAAAATTACCAAAAAAAATTCACAAAATTGTTATAAACTAGAAAATCGACCTAAATCGCCAGAATCGCGACACATGACGACTGTCAACGTCATCTAATAAAATCACCATTTTATGTAAAGTAACAAACCATCACATAGTAAAAAGTATTTCGTCAATTTAAATCAAAAACCATCCCCTTTTTTCATAAACCCAAGCAAGAGAAAAAATATACAACCTTTGATACATTCCCATACCTAATGTATGGATTTGAAAATTTTGCACTGGACCGGGACCCCTCCATGTATGTCTACCTAAACCCCAAGAAAATAGCTTGGCTTGGCTTGGCATTATATACTCGTATTATACTCTTTATAGTTTAACAGACCCGCTTAACCCCATTTTCAATCAGTTCTTTTCTCGGAATTAATAGGCTTCATCTCCTTATAAGCTTGATTTTTACTGAATATTTCAATTTTATATCGTTTTTTTTTTTGTTTCCGATTTAGGATTTTTTTAAATATTTTAATCACCCATTTTTATTCAATTTTTTTTTTTTTTTAGAATAAATAATCTTCATCTCCTTGCTTTATTTTTACTAAATATTTCATGTTAATATAGTTTTTTGTGTTTGATTTATGATTTTTTTTTTAATTTCAACCCCCCTTAAACCTCCCATTTTCAAAATCAAATTGCTTCTCCTTATAGAGCTTGATTTTTTCTTAAAATTTCAAGTTGTTTTCATTTTTGAGTTTTAATATTTTAACCCCCTTAACCTCCCCAATTTATTCAGAGATCTTTTTTTCTGAATAAATAGACTTCATCTTCTTATAGAGCTTGATTTTTACTAAAAATTTCATGTTGATATCCCTTTTCGTTTTTCATTTATGATTTTTTTTTTTAATTTCAACCTCCCTTAACCCCCAAGTTTTAATCAGATTTTTCAAAATTGTCTCCTTATAGAGCTTGATTTTTGCTAAAGAGTTCAAGTGGATATCGTTTTTTGTTTTTAAGTTAGGATTTTTTATATTTAGAAACCTTCACACCTCAAGCCAGCCCGTATGAAAATATATGGGTCCTTGACCCCTTAACCCCTTGAATCTGTCCACGTAAAAATATTTGGTCCCTTTAATCCTTAAGCCTATCCATCTAAAAATATTTGCTCCCTTTACCCTTGCTCATGTAAAAATATTTGGATCCTTTACCTTAAGTACTCACACATTGGGTCAGTGGCGTAGCCGTCTCACGCGCTTATATTCATTTATAGCTAAGTTTGTCGTCAGAGACAGAACGGCTTCGAATCCTACACCAGACCATTTTAATTAAATTGCATGGTTCGTTATAGAATTTCTGTTGATATGACATGCAGATTATAAAATCTCCATGCATTACCATCTCGATGACAGTGGGTGAAATTTTCCGGGTTTTCCTCACCTGTAAGTCAAATGGCACCATCAATCATCTTTAGATCGCCCCGGAACGCTACGGCAAATAATAACATCCGTCCCTTCCCCTACAAAAGTCGCTCAGTCGACTTCAGGGGTTGAAATTCACTCGTGAGGGGGTGAATTATCATTTTTAGTTTTTCTCTAAAAGTACTGCATTCGTGAACAAATTAAATAGAATGACTCAATGAAATGGATTAATGGTTGAATGAAAATTAGCATTCAGTTGCTACTATTTCAAATGAACTCGTAATTTTTTTAAATGTTCTAACTAATAAAATGGTGCAGATGGACAAAATACAGGTCGTTTGCTTGAATCTGTTTTGTGACCAAACCTTATTACATATAGAATATATTTACAATATCAGGCACATTGTTCTACAGAACTCGGTGTTCTGTAGACTTCTCTCGAGTTGGAAATATGACATTAACAAGTGAAATTAATGATTGATTTTTTTAAAGTCGTTTCCAACTCTTGTTGTCTGTACCGTTTAGATCGAAAAATTCAAATGCGCACAAATGACAAGTAGTTATATGACTTTGCCAAGTTACCAAATTTAAAAAAAAATGGAATTTGAGAATTTGTACCAAGATTTTACAAAAAAATAAATTTGTTTTTAATTTGACAAAGCTAAGATTCTTCAAAAATTTATATAGTTCTAATCACGGAAGAATAATATTTTAGAGAATTTAAGAAATATAAGTACCTATACTTTACTTAGATATAATAGAAAAATAATATTAATAAATATTAATTCTCTTACTGAGAATTGCCAAACAAAAGTTTACAAAACATCCTTTAATTATTTATTGTTTGATTTCCAAATGTACGTATTACTCCTACTATACATACTTGCTTGTTGCTTGATTTTTGACTCTCTTTTAATATCCTCTCTCTCGCTTGGTCTGCAGTACCCCGGGTTCCCCAAAGACTCCTGGAAATGGCCCCCTTTTTAAATTTACCGACCCTGCAGTCAGCCAATCCGCGAGCACCATCAAAGAACGTCTTTTGTTTTGGTGTAAAATGAAGACAAAGGAGTATGAGGTATGGTTTGGCTTTTTTGGAGATTGAAATGCTGCTGTTGCTTGTTTTTGTTTATCAGTGTAGCTTTATTTACGCTATTGATTGCATAACACAAAGCCTTTCTTCAAACACATTTTTTTAAATAACATGCCACATCAAGTTCAATTTCTGTTTCAAAAAAAAAAAAAAAAAAAAAAAAAAAAAAAAAAAAAAAAAAAAAACAGTGGCTTGTAAAGTTGAAATTATTTTTTGTATTTTACTTGTTAGTTTTAGTTGATGATAATTACCATTTTAAAAACAAAAGTGTAAGATTTCCTATTAAAATTTTACTCTTATAAAACAACTATAAAAAAAATTTGATGTAAAATGATAAAAAAAGAAATAGCTGGTCTGCCAAAAAAAGGCGTTTGTGAATTAGCCTGTTATCGCGGCTGTTGTACTGACATTTTTACAGCCTCTAAATTTAAAATTTTGTTTGCATTGTTTTTGAAGAAAGTATTTATATTCAACCATTTTATCATTACAACAAAAAATAACAACAGGATCGATTTAGCCTAAAAATTCTTTGAACCAGCATTTTAGGATTATAAGATATATGTTTGTTTTTAACAGATATTTTTCGTTTTCATGATATTTCATTAACATGCTGTTCAGTGTTCATTTACGAATTAGAAAACAAAGCCTACTTAGAACATAAGGCTAATGAACCTAGCAGTCCATACTTACAGTGAGAGGATTATGGTACGGTAACCAGTGACCCAAATTTTTTGTTTATTTTTGTCTTTTAGTAGATGAAAATAATTTGCTGCAGATGCACCAGCGGTGGAGCGCTCGACGAAGAAGTCTTAAAAAAGCAGTTGTAGAAAATACTAATATCATTCATTACATTTAATAAGATAATTAATTTGACCTAAAACTTTATAGCTCAGGTTGTTACTCACCCAACTTTGATTTTTTGAGACATGGGTACAATTCCTTGCAAAAGCAATTTTTAATTTTTGAAGAAATATGAAAATTGTAAAAAAATACGTATATTGTTCATTTATTTTAAATACTTATATTTATTATAACATAATCCCTGCAGTTAGGCAATCCATTAATGTTTCCGCTATTTATTTTGTTCTATTTTGATAACGGTTCAGAAAAAATTAAAGTACCTAGGTATGTGAGTATTATCCTTAATAATAAAAAAAATCTTGTACACAGTTGTTCATTTTATTATTTGTTGAATTAAAAGAAAACAAACTAATGAAAACATTATTGTACTCAATATTTTTTGTACCTAGTATTATTAGCAAAGAAAACTTGTATTTAGTGCAAAATTGTTTTATTTAAAAAATGCAAAGCGCTTTCGGCATAACGCTATCTTCGGTGTTTATTGTGTGCCAAAAAGTTGATTTATTAGTTAAAATTAAAAGTTTTTTGACCAATTTATGTAAGCTATTTTATATTTAACGACTTAGTTCTCCCATATTTCGGGTGGTTCTAGCCAAAAACCAAAAATAATTTTATTAAATAAAATAATAATGACTATTTAGTAAGGCGGGGCACTCCAACAATTAATGTTCGGATATAGGATGATCTTTAAACTTTTTGGATGTGCTTGTGGCAGACAATAAGCACTGAAGATGGCGTTAGGCCGAAAGCGCTTGAAATTTTTTAAACAATTTGGCACGAAATAGTTTTCTCTGCTAGTGTAAGCTACGTGCGCATTGCCGTTAACTTCTTTTGGTTCTCTTAAAATTAGTATACCTTTATCATCGTATATAGTATAAGTGAAAACAAATTTAATGAAAAAGTTGATTTTCTACGTACCAATTGAGCTATAGGGGTAAGGATTCAACATCCAAATTGTTTATTTGAATTTAAACTTTCGAAACCGACCTATATGATAGCGTCACGCAATTTGGTGGGTTTGAATCCCCAGTGGTTATTTTCGGGATTTGTTTGAGGACTTCCAATCAGATATCAAATTTTTCAAGCCGTATACGAGGTTTGTCAAAAAATATGAATTTTGCTCAAGAGTAAAGTACGTTTATTTTTGACAAAATCGAAAATGTTCATTAAGAAAATTGCTAAATTCTTCACAAACATCAAGAAAAGGAAAGCGTATCCTGTTTGTAGTATAGAAGACCGAGAAAAAATTAGGGATTACCGTAATTAGGTGGATCAATGGAAAATCTCGAAAAAATCTGGTTTTTCAGATAGATCGGTGTAATTGCATATTTGAATGTAATTTTTAATTCTAATCAACTTTCTTTAATGAAAATTTTCGATTTTGTCATTCGATTTACTCTTGAGTAAAACTCATATTTTTTGACAAACCTCGTATACCACTAAAAAAAATTGATATTTGATGACTGTATTCTAGGTTTTAAATAATGCAGAACTTTTTATGAAGAATAACTTTTTTTCCTAAAATTAATAATAAAAAAGTTTTCCAAACTTTCCACCACTGATGCGTCTGCAGCAAAGTATTTCCATCTTCTGCAAGACAAGAATGATCGAAAATTGTGTACCAAAAAAATGCCACTGGCTCCATTACCATTAAGTCAACTTGTCAACTCGTTTATTTTAAAGAGTATACAAAAACGCCTAAACACGTCGATTTGTAAACGCATTATTGAAATACCCGATAGTATTAAAGTTTCGGTATTCATAAAAACCCCATTCAGATAACAGCCATTTTTATTTTTTTTAAGACCCAATAGAGAGGACAAGGAATGCCTCATTTGAAAGGTTTTATGAAAACCTGATTTCAAAAATATACTGTACTAGTAGTTCATAACTAAGAATGTTTATGATAAATAATAATTAGATAACAGTCCTTAAAACCCGAGTTAAAACCCAATTAAAGTTGTTTTTAATAATGGACTATTTTATTATTAAAAAAATACGAATACCAAAAACGTACTTTTATAAATTTCTTTAATTATGTAAAGAGAAGATATAATATTCTGAATCTATTTTAGTATTAATTTAGTCATTTTGGTTGTTTCTAATGGTTCTTTGGAATTTAGTTGAGAAATGTGAGGCAATTGTAGTTTTTGGCCGTAACTTCCACGAAACCGTAAGAATTTTTAATCAACATTTTCGTCAACTGGTTTTATAAAGTTTTTACACTTGCCGCGATTACAAAAAATGTCACTTTATATCTCAAAATTAGCAAAATATATTTTACTATTTTATAACTTTTTCAGAATCCCTGTAAACATAAACCTTTAATACATTTTGAAATAATCGTTTCATATCCTTTCAAACGAGGTGATACCCCTTTGCTATTAAAAAAAATGAGGGTGTGGCTATCACCTGAAGGGAGTTCATAGGAATGCCGAAACGTTGAAGCCTTCGGATACTTCGATGAGTTTAAAAATCGACGTGTCTAAGCATTTTTCTCTACTCTTTGAAATAAACGAGTTGACAAAGGGAGTAACACTCAATCATCTTACTGTATAAAATATTAAACAGGGTTTTTCTAAGTTTTAATTAATATTAATATTTATAACAATTTAAAAAACACCAGAATTGAGTGAAGTAAACTTGTGGGTCTCAACCAAGTCCTGTGAGGAAAGGAACAGGACAATAATAGAAGATCGGTTATTTTTGTGCTGTCTCATAGGCGTGCGATGTATTATTTAGTTTATGTAACAAAAGTAATAAATTATTGTAATAAATATACTGTAACATTATGGGTAACTAATTGAAATCCCACAGCTGTCATCATTGTAACAACTTGCAGGTCTCTAGTATTTAACTAATTTAGATCGCTATCACCAAAGTACTATTTGGGGTAAATCAGCACTGTCACCGACCTTAGGCTCGGAGTCCTGAAAGAACTTGCACTTAGCCGCGAGTTAGGGAATTGTTTTCTCTCCGAGTCATTGAGTCGGGTTGCAATTGTGGCTGCCAAGAGTTTTAATCTTGTTATAGAAATCTTTTTAAATGGAGCAACTGGACCTTTGACAACAAGAATAAACTACTGCTGCATAAGCCTCCTTACTTGCGTCAAAAAATGTATGCAAGCTCCAACGTTGTAGCTTCACCAGAACCAGTTTGTTTACATCGAGGAAGTCAGGAAGTTCTTTAGCCCTTTTTGGAAAACCTTTAGCGGTTTCTTGATTTAACTATCCTTAGACATTCCTCTCAAAAGTTCTGCAATTACAGTTTAGAGAACAAAGATAAAGTGTATGTAAAACTAACTGAATCGAAAATCCGTTGAGCGAAGAATAGCATCAATCTCTTTGTTATGACTTCGTTTCACAATTGCTTGACAATTTAAAGAAATTCCTCATTAATAGAAAGGTTATCTATTCTGGTGTCCCAAATAGGGCCTAAAAGAGGTAGAACTGTATGGGAAGTATCTTTAAGTCCATCTTGGCTTCTTGCCTTATGGAGCGGGTCTCGATCATAAATTTCTTTAGTCACTTGATCTGGAATGCTGGTAATGCAGCTGTCCACATACATATATACCTATTTAGCAACATATCAATCATGTTCTTGGCATATTTATCTGATATAGAACATTTGAATTTTACTTTATTTTAGTACTAGAACACTAAATAAAATATCGAGGAAATACACACTAATAGGATAATGCAATAATAATAGCTATAATTTAATGTATATCATAATTAACTAAAATCCATATGAATATTTTTTTAGCATTCATAGACAAAAATTAAATTATTAAGAAATTAGAAGCCATCTACAGTTTACCTAACAATCCGTGTTTTTTACCTTTATTCTTATTATAAACAACCAAATATACAGTATTACACAATAATATAATATAGGTACGTTATGCTTATATATTTTATATTTTCTTAATTTTTGGTGGTGGACGATAATTATATTCATCAGAAATACCATTAGATATCAATGCCCGTCGTAGGTTCTTTATTCGATAATCTTCACTTAAAATTGATAGGATCCTTTGATCCTGCTCCATTTTTTTTAGACCTGATTCAAGATGTATCTTTGCAAATGTTAGTTTTTTTCGTAGAACTACATCTCCTTCGCAAATTTCAATCCATTCGGATAATGCCTTCGTAGCAGAAAGTAGTGAAATACCATCTAAATACCGCAAAATTTTTACCCAGGTCTCAACAGGAAGTATGGCAGCTTTAAAGTAAGCAGTACCAGAATCTGTATGAGCATGGGACATCTCAAGAATAATTTGAAAAACCTGAAAGGCAAAAAATATTTTGTAATTTTAAAATTAGTTTTTGACAATTTGATATATCACGGATTAAGTTTCTTTTATATAAAACCTGGTCCATGAATAGGGTATTTTCCAGCAAACTTATTTTTCTTCTTCCTCTTATTTTAAAACTTTGTTTCTGTTTTCTGTTCATTTAGCTCACATACTTTGATTACTATACGGTGCAAGAGAGAGGTCCAACCTCCGAGCAATTACTAATATAGAGGGAGCGTGGAAACGAGTTTGTAGGCGATTGTTGTGTTAGCAACATCTGTAGAGGAAGTGAGGAAGCGGGCACAAGGGGGAAGGTAAACATCCTTCTTGTTCAGTGGCGTATCATTTATCTATAAAAACACACATTTTCCAAACGTTTTAATTAAAAAAAAAACAACTAAAAAATTTGCTAATTTTACTATTTTTAAAATGAATACCGTCTTATATGTGTGTAATGCAGGAAATGAAACAAAATCACTGTAGAGGTCTAATTTTTTCAATTGAAGATAAAACCTTAAAATCAATTTTATTAAAAATAAATACAGGAGCGACTAGTTTCGGCCTTACAGGAACATCTTCAGGCCTGTAATACAATAATCTTTAATTATTATAATAGGTTGGTCACTTACGAATAACATTAAATAGTATAAACCACAAAAATGGTTTCATATTGTAGCGTTACATTATACAGTAACATAATAGAATTAAAGCCGTGAAAATAAAAGAGCAGTGCAAACGTAACTAAAAATAAGAAAACTTAGTACGGAATCTACAAGAGAAGAGGTGAGAATGAGCAATTACGATGCATTTAAATTGCTTGGGATAACAAATAAAGCTGATAATGTAGTGGTATAGTCCCCGTCAAAGGAGGTCTGGATATGTTAAAGAGGACGGCGTTTTCTCTATAAATCTGGAAAATGTAAGGATGGAGGGAAGACGAATTTTGCTGGCTCAGGTGTAGATGGCTAGAAAAAGGAACGTGTAGATGAAAGCTCCAGTAAATATCGCCACTTTCGTCTAATTTTTTATTCTCACTCACCGTTTCGGCTTTATCTTCGAAATTCATTTTTAGAAGGAAAAAAAAGTAATCATACAAACATATAATAAAACAACATGAATTCATTATATTTAATAAGCTAATAAACGTTTGATTCAATGAAAAAAACATTTATGTGAATATAAAAAATATATAAATAGATAATAAAATGAAATAAATTAATACAAGTACAAATAGGAAGTTTAAACAAATTTCTAGTTTTTGTTTTGCAAAAGACTTTTTTGCGTTCTTCGGTTGCCTCTGCCACTTTTCTTTTAGTAGTTTCGAGGAGAATTTTCCTATGGAAACCAGTAGAACCATCAATTAGTTGGTAAAATTTTGATATTTTGGGTCTGGTAAGTCTTGTTAAACTTTCTTCTTAGGAAGCTGTAACCTTATGGATAATAAAAATTTAATGTTAGATCAAAAGCTTTTAATTGAGAATTATATTTGCAAAGGCCGTTTTAATAATATTTTCAAAGTTCTTGGAATCGTTGTTAACAGAAACCTGCAAAAAATATATCATTTTATTCCTAAAATATAAGATATCACACAATGCACATTTATATATCATTGTGCTAGAAAAATACTAGGTAGGTACTGAGACAATTTAAAAAAGTATTTCGAGAAACTCAACTCTTAATGTCATCATTGTACTTAACTTTTTTATTGCTAAATTATTAATAATGTCATTTTGTGTAGTTCGTTGTGATTTGTATAATATACAGGGTGGCTCACGCTCAACGGGACGGAGCTTTATGGGAAAACGACCAAAGATATAAAAAATTCATTTGGGAGGAATACGTAGGTTACAGACGGCTACAATTTAAAATTTGTTAGATGTATACAGGATGTCCCACATAAGATAAAATATACAAAGTTATATTATTTTAAATGGAACACCCTGTTTTTTATTTTAGAATTAAAAACTACATCAAAAATAATGTCAGTTAACTAAAGGTTCCCTATTACTATTATTATTAGTTTTCGATTTATTTGAATTTTTAAGGAAAAAAAGTCTCCCAGAAATTAATTGTTTACTCTTGTTTGAATAATTTTTAATGAACTAATTTTTTTTTCTTATGTGGGACATCCTGTATACATCTAACAAATTTTAAATTGTAGCCGTCTGTAACCTACGTATTCCTCCCAAACGAATTTTTTATATCTTTGGTCGTTTTCCCATAAAGCTCCGTCCCGTTGAGCGTGAGCCACCCTGTATATTATAAAAACCTATCGTCAATGTTAATGTGCCAAGTTTTTTTAATAATTATGTTCTTGTTATAGTAAAAACACATTTTTAAAGTTTTCTGGATTTCTGCTTTAAATTATCGTACAATTGAACTGACTAATTGTGTGTTTAAGTAAAAGTATATCTCTTTTTTGTTATAACAGTCTTTGTATATTGTTCTAACTTTCTAGATAATCAGAGAAAACAGTAAGACATCTTAATATATCCTATTTCACCAACAAAAATGTAGAATAATTAATCTCACATCAAACGAAAAAAGTCATTTTAGGATGTCTTAAAGGAAACCTAAAAAAAATAACAATAAACTTTACAAAGATGTAATATTAAACTAATAGTAAGTAATTAACCTTTACTATAATCATTATGAGACGAATGAAGACCAACTTAGCTGGAGTTTACTTGCTCTTAATTTCAATTTTTCGATAAGAAAATAAGAAAGTTTAATTGCAAATTAAAGGTGATTGCTTAATGCACCGCCTCTGATAATTAGGTTGTGTCTGTACTTACTTGTGATATTATCTTGAAGAAGCATTTTCAACAGGCCTTTTACACATAAAGCATGTTTTCACCATATTATTAGAGATAATAAATCTAAAATATACATTTACAACTCTTACAACATTATAAAATAATAATATTTTCCGTAAAATACAAATAAGAAATTGACATGTGATAGAAAGTGTCAGAACTGGCGCTGTCAAACTCACAGAACATGGTCAAACTTGGCAACGCTAATTAAATAAGCCAATTGCAGAAGAGGTATTTTCCCCCTCGGGGGGAGTAGATGTTGCTAACAAAATTTAGCGCGGGGAAGGGGGGAAGACTCCCTCTAGTAGTAATTGCTCGGAGGGTCCAACACGCCCAACATAGGGCGCGGCCATTTTGATTCCTATGCCACAGTTTATAGCTAAATAATCAGATCGCTCACTCTGCGTCGGCACTTTTGATCTCAATGTTCCAGTTTATACACTGCGCAACTCGGATAATACAATATATGATAACCGCCTATAATAAAACAGCAGTCTTCTGCGTATCCTGAATTTGTATCCCTGGAGTGGATGTTATTTTGGAACTTTCAACTGGTCTGAGTGAGCTAACTGATTCTTTAGCAATAAACTGTGACTCCAAAAATAATATACACTGACACTGACAGCAGCAACCAAAATATCAGGTGCGTTTTAATCATCCTCTTCTGCTTCCGGAATTGCGGGTTTAGTCGTTTTAACCCTTAGAACATATATAGTCAGGAAAGAGCATGTCATGTCCGCGTTAATCTAATCGATCCACATACTTTGATTTTCTTTTACTATACGGAGAATGGTCGCACTGCGCAGCTTTCTGAGTGCCTTTTAAAAGGAGATAGAAAACTCCGCCATTTTGAACCCTTATTACGTGTTGCCTACATCTTGGCGCAATACAGGGTGTCCCGAAATTAGACGGTCATATTTTAACAGCGTAATCTACATCCTAAAATAGGAATAAAAGTTCATATAAACCAAAGAGGTTAGAAAGGGTAGAGGTAACATAGGAAGCATTTGTCGCTGCGCGAATTTTGCCAAAACCGAAAAACTGGGTGGAAGGAGTAGGGAGATGTTCTGGGCCGGACTTAAATATTTGTATTGTAGTACTTAATTTTGGTGGATAACTAAAAGATGTGGAAAGCTAGATGAACATTTCTAATTACGCCATAACTTGAAAACAAATGAAAATCGGATAAGAACATATGAGTTTTTTACATTATTTTCACGTGTATAATATACTCCTAGAGTTTGGTGCGCTCCTCCCGACTCACCCTGTATATATACACTTTTTATATTATTTACCAAACATTTTCTCGGAAATTTATTAGCCTAAGCCGTGTTGATTGATTTAATTACTCTTCTAACATGATGGCGGGCGTAGCATCCCGTTTCAAACAAGAAACGTGTGTTGTGCCCTCCACTGTTAATAAAGCAGAGCATGAAAAAGGACCGGACAAGCTTGAGGCTCTGATGTAATATACTTTAACCAATGAAGAGCATGACGTATTTATCTGTTAGATAACTTCCTTAACGGCAGAGGAAGTACAAGCTACAGGAACCGTTGAAGGGGTTATTGTTCAAGAATCAGTTTTGTTGAATGTATTTCAACAGTACGGATACGTACATTTTACGTACATATATTTCTTAAGGAATACGTTCAACTATGAATAGATAAGTTGATAAAAAATTTAATTCAAGTTAAATTGTTTATTTTATATAAATAATAGCTCAAAAACACATACTAAATAATGGAACATTTAAAATAATAGGTACTTATAAGTTTTTTTGTGTGTTGCATATATGTTTCTTGTATTTCATGCTTTTTTGCTAATTTTGGGATTTGGACATTGCTGTACTTTAGGTTGCACTTCTACTATCCTGCGTAAAGGAAAATGAAATCTAGGATTTTGAGCTAAACTTGAAGATTGACAAGGTTGTGTCAACCTAACGTGGCTTAAACGTATGTCTCGAAGAACAAATATTTTGATTGATGCATTCCTCTATGATATTCAAAAAATAATCCCAGATGGAATTTGGCTTTCCTTATAGTAATTATTTTTTACGATTAAATCGTCTCTTGCTGAAGGAGCTACAAACTGGATATTTCCTTGTAACTTTCATGAGCTGAAATTTGAAAAATTAAAACATACTAGAAGGTCAAATCGGTACCAAATTTATAAAATAAAAATTACTTGCATATTGGCTTGTTCATCTAAATTTGACGTGTGCCTCAATATACTTCCAAGTCCTTGAGATTTTTAAAGCGTTTCGGGATAGTAAGATTTTTATTTTTTTTATTTTCACATTTTTAACAAACCAGTCAACATCTAAGATGGCAGATGCTGCATATACAAAAATATGAGTACGTAAATTTTACGTATACGATACTGTTTCAGAGTTAAGTAGTTACAAGACCAGTTGACTAATAACATATTACATGCCTCTGAATTATAACCGAAATTAAATCCAAACTGTCATTTAACAAGAAGAATTGTACGCTCCGACATGCGTTAATTTTTCCATGGTCAACTTTAGAAACATTTTTGTAGTTTACTGAATATTATATTCTGATGCCAAACAAAAAAAAACCATGAAACAATGGCAATCCGAAACTGAAACATCATTAATTAATTATTTATGTTTTCCAGAACGTTCAACTAGACAACTTCTCAAGCAGCTGGGCGGACGGACTTGCATTTTGCGCCCTCATCCACCATTTCCTACCAGACGCTTTCGACTATCATGCCTTGACGCCAAAAGACAGAAGACACAACTTTGAACTTGCTTTCAGAGTTGCCAGGTAAAAACAAGAGTTAAATTAATAATAAGTAATACCCTACAAAATCAAAATCAATATCATGAAGCAAAGTATAATACGACTGAATACAAGTGAAAAAAAGTCAACAGATAGAGAACAAAAATCAAAATACATTTTGAAGAAGTAAGGTATCCTCTCCGATGTCTACTTTGCCAGTGCGCATATGTTTCTCGCGGGCCTCTTTCGTATACAGAGCTACCTCCAATATTGAAAAACAAGTAAAGTGGTACTGGAAATTGAAACATTCCAGTATCTTCTTCTTTAAACATATGCCTCTCTTATTTTCTGCAGTTCATTTCCAACGTATTCCAGTAGTAGGATTTTTCTTCTCATTTGGAGACGTCCTCTTGCTCTTTGTCCAAAGTATGGTTTCTAGTGAAGCTACTGCACAGAACATATCTTGACAATAAAATTAATCCTAAGAAAATGGCTATGCAAACTACGCAGTTCTGATGCTTAGACCTTCAGAAAAATTTGAGTCGCAATATCGATTGTTCTCTTTACAAGTCATGTACATGACATTTGAAGAATTTTCTTCTACAATTATAAATAACAAAAACTTCGTATGCCGTTGCGTTCTAAATTGGCGAAAACTGCTAAGAAAAAAATTATACGAGGCAGCTAACAAAATTTTGAAAAATTACATTAACATACACTAAACACTAAATGGACACCAGAAACGAAAACAAAATACCAAGAACTGACGGACAAAGAATTCGAACGACATGAAGAGGAAAATATTGAATGGACATCTTAAAAAAAAATACCAAGAACAGACGGCCACAAAATTCAAACGACATGAAAACGAAAACACTGAATGAACATTAGAAAAGGAAGCATAATACCAAGAATAATAATAGAAACGTTCTTACCCGTTTCTCTCGATGATTCCGCAGAAGAATTTCTAGGTTCCATGGTGATGGAACATCAATCTAGTACGACGTTTATTATGGGACATACCTTATTCTATCTGTTCATAGTCAAGTATTTGTTTGCTGTGGTGTCAGGGTAACTTAAAAGCTCCCTGGCAACTCTTCAGCTTCTTATTTAATGTCACCTTTCCTTGAATTTCACAAGAGAATATTTTTTTGATTAGGTTTGTCACTACTGATGCTGACAAAAAATATTAGGTTGGCTGCCTTCTTGGCTGGTGAATCAGCAAGACGATTACCTTTTGATGTGTCCATATTGTTAATGGATAACTTCGGGCAAAGCTTCGTGCCATTTTAGTACTAACGCTGAGTAAATTCGTTGTCTGTCTAGGAAGAGTAGTGCTTGTCTGCTATCTGTATAGATGAACACGTTCATTCCAGTGATATTGTTTCTGTTACTTTATTTTGTTTCTATGACACACAAGCTGCTCAGAACTTCAGGGTTTCACTCGTAAGCGGGGGTGAATTATAGAGAGAGTATTATTATTACCATCCAGGCGTTTCTACTACAGTATCAGCAACCAATAAATACATTCCTTACTCACTGGATTGCCTATCTAGATTTTTTACTTATCTATTTTAAACAATATTGTTTTTATAAATTAATCGAATAAATAAATGCATACATTAATTTTATTAAAATATAGTACAATCTATTCTTAAATCAGAATAAACTAGCAAAATAAATGTACCTACAACTAATAAATTCTTTCTTTTTTTTTTTAGTGAAAAGGCTGATATTTTTCCTCTCCTTGACGTTGAAGACATGATGGCATTACGAAGGCCTGATTGGAAATGTGTATTCACCTACGTACAGTCAATTCACAGACGCTTCAAAAATGAAGAAATATAATTTTTTGTATTTGCCTATTTTCGTGTATGTGCTTGTACAAATGTAGATAAATTAGAGGTTACCATCGTAAATATATCTGTGAAATTAAGTAAACGGTAGCCATCTTTAAGAAAGTAGCATTAGTTGAACTGCTTAAAGTTTTTTACTTCTTAACTTGCTCTGTGATTTTTCAGAAGCATTTCGGAGATATAATCTCTTTTTTATTTATTAAAAAGTGATATTTCTTTTACAATTTTTTACTTTCATCTGCCCAGCTGTTTTTATATTTCTATAAGTATAAGTTTATACACAGCATTTAATTATATATCGCTTATTTATTTACTTACAACTTTTTTTATTCATTAAAAGGGATGTTGCTTACGTTATGTTGTTGCTAACAAACATCGACAAATGTTTGAAAATACGTTGTAACAATTTTTATTTGAAATACTTTTTTACAGTTGATTCTTACTGTCTTGCCTGCTACATAATAACCATGTTTGTTAAGCACCTTTATATTAGTTTAAGACTATTTATATATCAAAAGTTAACTAATAATAAACATATAAATAATTGTTTGTTGTTTCATTAAAAGTTTCCTTTCCATAATAATATTAATTAGCACCTCTCACGGGGATCTAAGGATATCGTCAGCCTATGTTAGACCTCCATCTACACTGCACCACGAAGACCTACTAGAACGTCTACCACCAAACGTTGAAGGAATCATTATCGGAGACTTAAATTGGAAGTCACCGAACAGGAACAGCACGAGGCTCAACCTGAGGACGGGCGCTGGAAGATTCCCTAGAGGACAACCCTGGCTTCCGCGGCAAATGGCGTTCTAAAACCCACTCTCTATCTGGAAGAGGAATACCAAATATAGAAATTATCGTTACTATAGTTCGGGAAATACTGAGAATGCAGTATGGCCAGGCATAGGCAATGTATTTCTAATGGGAGACCGGCACACTGTGTTGCCGTCTTTCCGATAGCTGTGGCAGAATCGGCCCAGTAGTAGTCAATGTTATAAGATCATGTATTCTTGGTTAAATATATGAGGACCAATTGACCTTCTTGATGTCTAATTGGACGGATTTCTGTAGAAAGGAAGCAACCCACAATGATTTTTAGACTTTCGCATAATATTTCTTTTTAAGAACCATAAATGGGATGGATGGCTCAGTGGTAGAGTCTCTGCTTGCGGATCCAAGGGTCTCAGGTTCGAATCCCGCCGTTGGCCGGAATTTTTTTATTTAATTTAATTATTTAAAATTAATTCTGATGCCTTGGTAGGATTCCCCACTCGACCATTCACTGTTGGGTACTAATTAACAGTACTGTTCCTAAAGTGGCGCTGGGAAACAGTAACAAAGCCTACACAGAACACGTAGCAGTTGATGCCGATGACATAAAAAAAAGAACCATAACCTTTACTGCAAAAAAGATCCAGGCCACATTCTGGTACACAGCGTTATTTGTTAGCTAATGAACCAACCGACTAAATTGGTTAAGTAAGTAACCTGCCTGCAGAAGCAATCCGAGCGACTTGGTTGCTTTTTGCCTAATAGACAAGAGAGTTGATGACAGTTCCTTATTTGGTTCCCTGAGAGAGTGAGTGTGACGTTTTTAAAATAGGAAAACGAATATTTTTGTGATACAATATGAATAATAATATTAACATAGGAGAAAGAAGACCCAAGCTTTGGTCGAGTAAATCGTGTATTAAATAATAAATAGAAAAATGGATATTGAGAATAAAAAAGTTATCTGTTTAACAACACGTAAGATACTTCTTTATAAAAAGAAAAAAGTTTTCAACTTTCCTGAAAAACAAATTTTAAAGACAACACGTATGCTGAAACATATAATAGTGTTTTATATTTAATTTGTAAAGTTAATATAATTGTGTATATATCTGAGTTTAAGTTCACACATACTGTATTTTTTATCTGTAAATAAGGAAATAAAATCTTTATTTTATTTAATATTATTTAATATCCAAATGCGAGGTGTATATGTGAACATCGGCATTCTGTTGTAGAAAGAGGACTTAAGATAAAAGAGTTAAGGTACCATTTCGGTAGGCGCGACAGACGACCGCCGACGCGACATACGACCGCCGACGCGACCGAGAAGTGTCGCTTCACATCTAAAATACATACAATTATATGAAACACATTTCGCACGGCGAGACACTTCCTGGAGACACTTCTGAATCTGACTCGGGGCAAAGGTTTGCTGCCTGTCGCACTCGAGGTCACTGTCCTCGAGCATCGCTTCATCGCTTGGACGTGAATAGGTTGAAAATTTCTTTCGATCTAGGCAGTGTTGCCAGATTTTGGAACAGTATGGGTAAAAAAAAACCGTAGATCTGAACAGTAGATTTTAATACAGGGGGAAATAATTGAAATTTGCAGTGTAGTAAATAAAAAAACAAGTATATAAGAAACGAAAAATAAACTTTTTTCGACCCAAATTAGAAGGTAAACAAAGAATAAACACAAATAATAACATTTTTAATATATACTTAACGTATGGAAACAAAAAAAAAACAATGAAAAATAATAGGTACCTACTTCTTTTAGATCAGTCTGAATCAAATAATTCAAAATCGTAGGGCGCATGTTCTTTTTATGATGCCCTATTAATTCTTTGTTTCATTTTAAATAAAAACAATGATTATCTTGATGTTTTTTTTTATGGAGCCAACCTAGAGTAGTGGATGCTTATTACGCTGCTTTTACTGCAGAAAATTTACTAGAGAAAATATTATTTAACCATTTGCTGAAGAATGAGGCAAACTTAATAAATTAAGAACAAAATTTGCTAGAGACAAAAACAGTGGATCTACGTGAAAACAGTAGGTCTGGCAACGCTGATCGTTTCCTCGAATGGTTATCCTGTAACTGTCGCGCGACACTTCTCAAGCTTGCGAAATGCACCAAGCGTAACATTTGTGCATCTGTCGTCCTACTCGACCTTGGGGTCGCATCAGTGGTCGCTTGTCTCTTGACGGCCTACCCACATACTTTGATTACTATACGGGGCAAGAGAGAGGTCCGACACGCCCAACATAGGGCGCGGCACATACTTTGATTTTCTTTTACTATACGGAGAATGGTCGCACTGCGCAGCTTTCTGAGTGCCTTTTAAAAGGAGATAGAAAACTCCGCCATTTTGAACCCTTATTACGTGTTGCCTACATCTTGGCGCAATATTTTTAATAGGTGCGTTTTAATCATCCGCTTCTGCTTCGGTATTGTCGGTTTTCTTGTTTTAATTTGACAAGTTAAAACGACTAAACCGACAATTCCGGAAGCAGAAGCGGATGATTAAAACGCACCTGATATTTTGCTTGCGGCTGTCAGTGTCAGTGAATATTATTTTTTGAGTCACAGATTATTGCTAAAGAATCAGTTAGCTCACTCGGATCAGTTGAAAGTTTCAAAATAAGATCCACTCCAGGGATACAAATTTAGGATACGCAGAAGACAGCTGTTTTATTATAGGCGGTTGTTATATATTGTATTATCCGAGTTGCGCAGTGTATAAACTGGAACACTGAGATCAAAAGTGCCGACGCAGAGTGAGCAATCTGATTCTTTAGCTATAAACTGTTGCATAGGGTTCAAAATGGCCGGGCCCTATGTTGGGCGTGTCGGACCTCTCTCTTGCGCCGTATAGTAAAGAAAATCAAAGTATGTGGGGCGCGGCCATTTTGATTCCTATGACACAGTTTATAGCTAAAGAAACAGATCGCTCACTCTGCGTCGGCATTTTTGATCTCAATGTTCCAGTTTATACACTGCGCAACTCGGATAATACAATATATGATAACCGCCTATAATAAAACAGCAGTCTTCTGCGTATCCTGAATTTGTATCCCTGGAGTGGATGTTATTTTGGAACTTTCAACTGGTCCGAGTGAGCTAACTGATTCTTTAGAAATAAACTGGGACTCCAAAAATAATATTCACTGACACTGACAGCAGCAAGCAAAATATCAGGTGCGTTTTAATCATTTGCTTTTGCTTCCGGAATTGTCGGTTTAGTCGTTTTAACCTGTCAGATTAAAACAAGAAAACCGACAATTCCGAAGCAGAAGCGGATGATTAAAACGCACCTATTAAAAATATTGCGCCAAGATGTAGGCAACACGTTATTGTCTGATCCACCAGCCTGTGGATTGAACAATAACAATGTGAAACAGAAAATGGTTATTATAAATACTCCCGAGTGAGATGAGAAATAAAAATGGCTGCGCCCATAGAGTCGCATCTTGTTCAATTGATACAATATGCACATTAGCTTTCTACCTCACTCCAGTTCATTGGTATCTGATCGTTATTGGAATAGACCTTATGTAAAATAATCCCTTTTCTTTAGGAGAAATACCGCCAATATTTACAATACTTACCCTTATATCGGGAAACTTAAGCTTTCCATCATAGATGGTGCCATAAAGATGATCACTATTTCAAATTGTACTAAATTCTCCCTGATTTGACTTAAAATGTACTTTTGTACTTTGCCGTGAGAAATACGAAGCAATGTACTAAATTTAGTACAATTGTACTGAAACGGCAGCCCTGGGTCAGGTATAACCACAAAGCACGTATCTTCTAGAGACCCCACGCCAATGTTAAACTTTTAAACCAAATTAGCGCCACCTTGTGTTTGGAGCTGGAACTAAAATGACAATTGACAGATGGCGATAAATTCAAATTGTAATTTTTAGGAGTAGGTAGTAGTTTTAAATTAAATTTTAAATGATTTCCACATAAATTATTTTATAAAATAAAGTATGGAACTAGTAAGTTCGAAACTTTTATTTTACAAGGTCGATTATACCAAATTTGAGGAATTAATTTGTTATAAGCAGGGGTCTGATGTGGAGAGTTGGTTCTGCATATTATTATTAAATAAATATAAGATATATCAATAAATAATAAAATAGAACATTCTTAAAATATGTTTATTAATAACTTAAATAAATATTATTAGATAAAAATAAACACAAATAATAATACATAATTAACGAATACTTTCTTGCAGCAAATAGGTATACAATCTCAAATCTTTAAAATACCTATCAATAATTTAAATGTGAAGTAGAGACTAGGATATTACATTTT